>CANYBF010249115.1:0-71210 GCA_948192965.1 Dalechampia spathulata | reverse complement strand
TTTGTTCTTGAATAAATATGTTCATAGCTGCTTTAAATTTATTGGCTTGTGACCTTGTGACTGGACCACTTGGAAGAGTTAATGGATCTTCTTTCAAGCTCCTTATGTTCTCTTGAGTCCCATGTAGAACCGTATCAATATCTATAAATGGTTTAGTTTTAATAAAAATAAATAAATATTATTATATGTAAATTCAAGTATATGATATACGTAATATGTTATTTTGAACAATAAAAACTCACCTCAAATGAATGGATTTAATTTAAATTAGTTATTGAAAGAGGGTAATTCGAGTTAAGCTAAAAAATTAATTAAATTAAATTTAGAAAATAAAATACTGTAAAAAAATGGATTCAATTTTAGAAGAAAAGAAAAGAAAAGAGATTTGGAAGATGAAAGTGTACGTGGGTGCCAAGTGGGAAGGTGGTGGGGAGATTTCTTGAGAATTAAGAAGGGGTGCGGTGGTGGGTGCAATTAGTCCAGTTTTCCTCGTTACAATCAACCCATTCCTCTTCAAGGTTTAGAACGAACCCATCTTCTTGTTTTGGTTAAACCCACTTTTATCTACCCACTAACTTGGTCATCAACTTCCCTTGAATTATCTCCACATCATTACCCTCACTCCATCCCTTAATGGTTGGGATTAAGAAACTGTATAATAAGGTTGTCCTCTTTGTCAATGGTAGAATTTAAGAGGAGGATATATATATAAGTATATTCTTTGATTAGGATAGTAGTAGATTGCAACACTAAAGCAGTAATTGTATAGTTCCGTGAGCTTGGTGGGACCAATAATTAATATGTAATTCCACATTTGGCAAGCTAAATGTGATCCTCCCATGTCTCACGTATCCATTGAATTTTATGAATATTATAATCATGAAGAATGTCATTTATATAATCAAAATGCTATGGTTTTATTATATGGTTTTGTTGTATATTCTCAAACACATTTCTTCAATTTCCCAACAACTTCCTCCTAAAAGCTTTCTTTTAATGTCAAACCATATACATATATATAACATCATCATCTGGATCGTCTCTTTCCCTGTCGAGGCCACAAGAAAAAGCACATTCTTACTCCTAACCCTTTAATGGAAACGCTACCCTTTGTCTTTACTGCAGCAGCTGCTACAGCTGCTTATCTCTTGTGGTTCTATCTTTTAGCTCGTAAACTTACTGGCCCTAAAGTATGGCCTCTAGTAGGAAGCCTTCCGCTTCTTTTCAAGAACAGGGCACAAATCCATGATTGGATTGCCGGCAACCTCCGTGCCACTGGCGGTGCATCCACGTATCAGACCTGTACCATAGCTCTTCCTTTTTTGGCTATGAGGCAAGGGTTTTATACGGTCACTTGCCATCCAAAGAACTTGGAACATATACTTCGAACTCGGTTCGATAACTATCCCAAAGGTCCTCATTGGCAGACGGCTTTTCATGATCTTTTAGGTCAAGGTATCTTCAATAGCGATGGAGATACATGGCTAATTCAGCGTAAAATTGCTGCTCTTGAGTTCACTACGAGAACTTTAAGGCAAGCTATGGCTCGGTGGGTGAATCGGACAATCAAGAACAGGATGTGGAGCATTTTGGATAGATCGTGTGAAGAGAAAATCTCAGTTGACTTGCAAGATTTGTTGCTTCGGTTAACGTTTGACAATATTTGCGGTTTAACCTTTGGGAAAGATCCTCAAACACTTTCTCAAGAATTGCCTGAAAACCCTTTTGCCATTGCTTTTGATACGGCTACTGAAGCCACTCTTCAAAGGCTTCTTTACCCTGGTTTCTTATGGCGGATTGAGAAACTTTTTGGAATTGGGGCAGAGAAAAGACTGAATGAAAGTCTCAAAATTGTTCAAAACTACATGGATGATGCAATTGCAGCTCGCAAAGAAAATCCATCAGATGATTTGCTATCTCGGTTCTTGAAGAAAAGAGATGCAGATGGCAACCTTTTCCCCATATCAGTTCTTCAGCGAATCGCTCTCAACTTCGTTCTAGCCGGACGCGATACATCTTCGGTTGCTCTTAGCTGGTTCTTTTGGCTAGTCATGAACAACCCTGAAGTCGAAGCAAAGATTGTCAAGGAAATATCGACCATACTTAATGAAACACGGGGCGATAACTGTCAGAAATGGATTGAGGAACCTTTAGATTTCGATGAAGCGGATAGATTAGTGTATCTAAAAGCAGCATTAGCTGAAACACTGCGTTTATACCCATCAGTGCCTCAAGATTTCAAGTACGTTGTGGCGGATGACGTTTTACCCGATGGCACTTTCGTACCAGCAGGTTCAACAGTTACCTATTCCATATATTCAGTAGGGAGAATGAAGAGCATATGGGGTGAAGATTGCCTGGAATTCAAGCCAGAAAGATGGCTGTCACCGGAAGGGAACAGATTCGAACCACCTAAAGATGGCTACAAGTTTGTTGCTTTCAACGCCGGACCAAGAACTTGTTTAGGCAAGGACTTGGCTTACTTGCAAATGAAGTCAGTGGCGGCGGCTGTACTGCTCCGTTATCGGTTATCCGTGGTTCCGGGGCACCGCGTGGAGCAGAAGATGTCGCTAACATTGTTCATGAAGAATGGGCTACGCGTATTCTTGAGTCCTCGAATTGTTGATGCATAGTTGAGACATGCATTGGTTTGCAGCATGGGGAAAGGGGTAATATGGTCCATTCAGTTACATAAGTATTCATCTTCTGAATCATAGAGGGTATATAAGTAAATTTAAATTGTTTTGCATGCATGTCGATGTCCATTTCCATTTGTCGTTCGAAGGGTCAAGTCAATTGGAGTACAATATTTGCTTGCTCATATAGATATTGACGAAGGAGTGAGTGTATCGTATTCATTTGGTATTGTTTTTCATATAACTATCACAATAAATACACTCTTTATCATCCAACTAAAACAGCTCCCATCTTAATCATATCTTAAATACTTGTGTACTATGTAATATAAGGTTAAATTATAACCTTATATGATACGGGGAATCCATCCGATCGATGCCATTTTCTTGCCAGTTGCGTAGAAAAAAGGACGACCATCTGAATTTCGTGTTGGAAAAGTTAATAGAATTAGCCTCTAGTTTCTGACAGTTGGGTGACAGAAAAGAACCATATATTAACAACCAACCAACAAGAAACCTTAATCCTCCATGCACCCGACTTCTTAAACCATACTGCATGTATAAATCCATGGTTCGGTGTCCAGAAAATCTTTGAACTATAACCCATGTCGGTTTCAAATAGGTTTGATTTTGGTTTGAACTATAACCAAACCTCTACTGATTTGTGGTCAAGCAACCTCTTTGATATCCTTTTCGTGTTGGATTTGGTCAAGGCCCCGGCCTCAAATCAGTTTTTTGTACGGTCAGGCGTAAGCCCGTGGTCTTGACCACACAGCAACATGCAAACCATGATACCACCCGAAGAAGACGCTGGCAAAGAAGAGGCATTGGAAATTTAATCCAGAAATCCTCCCATAAACTCATTCTTTCATGCATTAATTTTTATTAAATGTTAAAAATATATTAATTTTATATTATCATCGATTATTAATAATATATATATATAATATAATATTATATAAAAATTAATATATTATTATATTATTAATAAATTCATAACATATGATATGATAGAATTGAATTTATACAAAAAAAATTTCAATTTTATATGATATTTTTTTATTAATATCATGAATATATTTTGTATTAATTATATATAAATATTTCAAGATTTGATAATTAATATCAATTGTAAAATTTAACATATTAATATTTTTAATATATATTTAGTTTTTAAAATAATATTTTAATTATTTTTATTAAAAAATATATTTAAAGGAGCACTCATGGGATGCCATGGATGGGAATAAGGACAAGTTTTCTCTGGTTTACGTCAACTTAGAGGAGGGCCGGACGAATTATCCTTGTCGCCATAACTATAATTAAAAAGATAAAAATAATTAAAAATTTAAAGTAAAGAATTAACTTCATATTATAAAAATAATTTATTATTTAATATAAATAAAATCTAAAATTAAAATATTATTATTTAGGTTAACATAGAAACTTACAAGTTTGTTAAATGGGCTCACTAAACAAACTTGTGATAGCTTTCAATTATATTATTAATAACAATTAATCATTAATCAAAATAATGTTAAAGTTTTAGATTAAAAGCATGAGGAAAACAATGTGGAAAAGGCAATGATGAAAGCAGTTAACGTTTGACCGAAAGCTCTCAAGGGTGATGGAGCTTCTTTATCAAAGCCCCTATAAAGCATTCATCAATGGCGCCAAATGGCAACTATTCTCTAGGAAAATCATTCACTAACTTACTGAATATTATGTTTTCTAGATGAGAAAACAAAGGAAAGAATTGATGGGGAAGGAAATGAAGTGGGTCATAGCCATTAATACTTGATGCAAAAGAAGAAGGAGAAGGAGAAGGAGAAGGAGAAGATGATGATGATGATGAAGAAGAACAAGGCCCATAGAATAGATGCTTCAGTAGGTCTCTTTCTACTAAATTATGCTGCCACTCTTTGTTTTTTCCTTTTACCATCATCATACTTAGCTTGCCCCACCAGCTTGTCTTAGTCAGGATCGTACGAACTCCATTCCTATTCATTAATTCATACAAATAAACTTAAAATAATATAATTTTAAGAGCAATTTAATGATGTATAGATCGTGTTATTATCATTGACTGTTAATATATTTTCAATTATGTGAAAATTTTAATAGATTTCTCGACATCTAATTCCAAATTCAGAGATACGAGATAGAGAAACGTGGAAGACATTTCCTTAAAAAACAGGAGTTTGTAATAGCAATAATTAAAGTGAATTGTTACAGATGGGCGTTGGAGAGGGTAAACATAAGAAAATCAAAAGGGATCCGATTGTCATTGGACAGATCATTGAGGGGGGAGACTTGAATGTCAAGGGTGTTAATGAAGTGGGGCAAATGGGCAAAGCAACTAAACAAATACATAAAGAAGCAAACAAAGGCATGAGTGGGGTTAAATGCTACTCATGACCACTGTGCATGCCCCGATGCTTACCCTTCTTATATACCAATTCTTCATTCCATCCATAACCCATTCCTCCTTTTCCATTTCTTTCTTTTTGATCTAAACTGAATTTTCAAGCCGAACCCAAATCAAAATAAGAATTACGGCTTGATTTGAGATAAATCAATTTGATGGGATTTTCGAGTTGAAGCAACTAATATATAAACGTATCTAAAAATTAATTAAATATCTATATTATTCAATTTTTGTAATGGAACGGAGTAACATTGCTTGGCTAGGACAAAAAAAATATTGGAAAGGGCAGACATGGTGGCTGCCAAAGGGGTGCCACTAATTGGACCCGCACGGGTGTAGCCCAGTTGATACTCGGGTGGGTGTTTGAAAGAAGAGGTCCAGGGTTCGAGTCTTGGCAGCCGCAGTGTAGGAGTTACACCCTTTGGATGGACTCTTTGTGGGCACCAAGACATGGATCCCCATCTAGGAGGCCGCTGGATACCGTGATTTACCTCCTTCATAATCCTGTCGGGTAAGGGTGTGGGGGTCTTTGGGGTGAGGGATTCACCTTTTGGAAAGAAGAAGAAGGGGTGCCACTAATTGGGACAGGATACGTATATATAGGACACAATTTGCAGAGGCACACATGTGCCACAAGAAAATGATGGCAATGCATAATAATACATATCCTTTTTGTATGTACTAATTTATTAAACGAAAATTGCCAACCACATTTCAATATTATTATTATTATTATTATTATTATATTTCCCAACCAACATAATAAAACCATTGCTTTAATATTCATTTCATTTATCAATGTCGGCAGCTTTTATTTATGGCTTCAACCAAATCAATTTTCTATTTCTATTATAATATTTTTTTATATAATTAATTCACCTTTTATTTATTTGTTTTCATGATAATGAGTTTCTTCAACTATGGATTTAGTTTCAATGAAATTCCATATATATAAATGAAAATTATTTAATAATTAAATAGTTAGCTCAACATCATAGTCTCCCTCAATTTTAGACCTTTAGTTACATGCCCTTGTTTTTTTTTTTACTAGTATATATTATTGATTAAAGTTTTTTTTTATTTCAATTCCAATATTTAAAAAAAATAATATTTAATTTAATTCAATTTGTAAATTTTAAATTCAAAAAATCTATTTTTTTTTGTTTTAGGACTCAAAAAAAATAAAGGGTTTCTTCAATTTTGTAAAACATAGAAGAAATTTTATAAATATATTATGTTTTCTAAAAATTTATAAAAATAATGAGCTTTTAAAATGGTACTTTTAAATTTTAACATAAATTTATTTCAAATTTTATTATAAAAATTGTTATTTAAAAAAATTTTAAAATTATATTATATTATTTCAAAATAGAAAATAAATAATTATCTTAAAAGTTAATTCAATTTTTAATTCCTAAAATAAAATTGAACCATATTTGATTTCACTATAAAAATATGATTAAAATTTAAAATTTTTTTAAAAAAATCAAATAATGAAATGTAGGGTTATATTAATAAAAATTTTGAAATTTTATAAATTTATTGTCCATACTTTCTAAATTTTATGTAAAATTAATATTATCAATCAAGTATTATCAATGATTTTCTTGAGTTTGATAAATTAATAATAGGCTGACTTAATAGATAAAAACATTAAAAAAGACTTTTAAAAATATTTTAATTTTGATCTATAATTAATTAATACACACATATATATATATATATATATATATATATGTAACGATAATATTGAAAGCTTTCTTTCGATTCAAATCCATACAAAATCTTATATGATCGTATGTCTAGTTTTTTTGGCTATCTTTAGAAATTTACGATAGCTAGGGATTCAATGGTATCATCCTCTAACTTTTATTGTAAGATATTTTGATATCTTTATAATTTCAATGAGAATTTAATGATAGATAACGGTACAATTATATTATGAAATATTATCTTTAAATAAAAATATTGGGTTGCTCATTTTGACATTACATAAAAAGAAAGGTTTTACCCGTATAGATGTAACTCAGTTGGTACTCAGGTAGTAAAATTGATTTCAAGATTCAAGGTTCGGAGTCTTGACAACCGCAGTGTGGGAATTACATCGTATAGATAGGCTCCTTGTGAGCATCAAGTCCACGGATCTCCCATCTAGGAGGTTACCTCCTTCATAATCCTATCGGGATGTAGGAGCCTTGAGGTGGGGGATCACCTTTTGGCCTCATAATAGCAAGGTTGATTGTCAAGTGCTAATATTATATTACATGATTAGTATATGAGCATATATATGTATATATGTATATATATGTATATATATATATACACGCTTTACTAGTGGTACCATGTACGAGGCATCTGCCGATCATGACAACATTAAAAACAACAAGTCTGCGTATTTTGCCCTAAAGTTGCCACAACAATCACTGCCTCAAACCCACTTAATACTGAGTCAGAAAATCAGATTAAATCGTCGATAAAAGTAATTAATTAACCAAATTGATATTATTACTTCAATTTATAGATTCTATGGTGGCATAATCCACCAAGACAAACTCAACCATGTGCTTCGTAAAACTTTGTGTTTCAACAAGCCAACACAAGTACAAGCATTTTCTTCCTTCCCTTTTATCATGTATGATTTTTCAATTTTTTATTTTTTATTAAATAATTCAGATCTTTTTAATATGATTGATCATGTTTGTTAGAATGTGAAAAGATTTTAATCAAATAATGAATATATTAATAATATAATAATGTATATTAGCTTTTATTATATTATATATGTATAAATTTATGATATTTAATAAAAATTGATAGATGTTATTATATTATTAATAGATTTATAATTATAGAGGAGGATGAAATAAAATTGCTGAAATCAGCAAGGGGAGAGGCATTGGATTCTCCTGATATGTGGTGGGAGATGACACATATGGTTCGAGGGAAACGACATTTTCCTATGTTTTCTACATTTTACTTAACTTTCTACGGCTGTGAATCCTATTTGAATTTATATACCAACATCAACCCATAATAATAGAATTTTAAATAATTATTAAATTTGAACAGTGAATAATGAGGAATATATATATATGTGTTTAAAAAATCTTAATTTTTTATATGAATTATAACGAAATTACCGGAAAAAAAAAAAACAATCATGGATGGATCTAAGATCTAATAAGATACCAGTCTTAGCAAGGAATTCTGCACGTAATTCATGTCACCCTCCCTCCTCCAACCCACATGTCAACTCCATCATTCTTCCTTTCCACTTCTCTCTTTCTTTTCTAGCCCCAGTCAAGCTTCCGACCAAACTCTCCGCATCATCATTCTCCCCCGTTACCATCCCTTCGCACAATAAAAAGATCCCGCAATTGTATTCAACTAGAAACCATGTCACTTTTGCCATTATCTTTAGACATGGAGAACCTGATTCTGTAAATCTCGCCAGTACTGTATGTCATTAAAGCATCCTGCAGAGAAAATAATAGAAAGAAAGTCCAAAAAGCAGCACAAGATGACAAGCAGAACTACTACTACAAACAGTTACTTTCGGTTAAAGGTCGTTTTAACTGCCCTTTTCCTTTCGTTTTTTTTACAGCCTGCTTACCATTATGCTTTCTACTTGGCTTATGTTTGAGGAGTTGTCTATATATATATATATATATATATAATAGAGAGATTAAAGAGTGGAAAGAAATTAATAAGAATAAATAATAGTGATATATAATGGCAATGTATGATATGAAGTTGCGTTCCACCTACTCTTAGCTTTATTCTTCCATGCCCCTCCCCTCCCCCACCACCTTAATCACGTCACCTCTCCCTCCTTTTACATTCCTTCCTTTCCCTTTCCTGCTCTCCTTTCTTTCTCTTCAATCATTCCCTTCTCTTCTCTTCCCCCATCTCTCTTTCTTTGTTTTCTGAGCAATGCCTCCTCGTTGAAGCTCTTGAAGCAGACCTCAAGCTGCTTCCACAGCTATGGCCAAAAGTATATTATCAGTTTTTCATAAGTTTGTTTCCCTCTTTATCCTTCTTCTTCATCTTGGTTGCTTTACTTTCACCGCCAAAGATCACAATCAGCCAGCTGCCAGGAAACGTAAAGTCTCTCCTTTATCTCCTTCTCCTCCATCTCGTCTCAAAGTACCTCACAGAGCTCTCTCTTCTTCTTGGACATATCTCAAACGCATCTTCTCTTCAAAACCCTACAAAACTACCTCCCAAGTTCAATCTCCCGTGCCGACTCTTGCCTCCGCTAGATCATCCCAACATTCTATAGTCACCAAGGTTGTTCCTCAAGAAGAAGATCAGACCGCATCCGATATCGTTCCTACTCGTAAACTGCCTCCCGGGTCATGCCAAGAATCTGACATCGCAACCAGCAACGATCATTTCTTTCCTTTGAGAAACGATATCTTTCCATGCACTGCTTGTGGTGAAATCTTTCAAAAACCTCAGCTCCTAGAGCAACATCAAGCTGTCAAACATGCTGTGTCTGAACTTGTAGACGGGGATTCAGGTAAGAATATAGTTCATATTATATTCAAAACAGGGTGGTCTTGTAAAGAAAAGAACCCTGAAATCCATAGGATACTGAAGATCCATAACAGCCCAAAGATACTATCAAGATTTGAAGAGTACAGAGAGTTTGTGAAAGCCAAAGCTTCAAGAAACAACAGTAGCCTGAAAAGAAGAGATGAGCGGTGCATGGCTGATGGGAATGAGCTATTAAGATTCTACTGTTCAACGTTCATGTGCGACTTAGGGATCAACGGAAATACAAGCATTTGCAACCAGCAATATTGCAGTGTTTGCGGTATAATAAAGTCAGGATTCTCACCAAAGTTGGATGGAATTTCTACACTATCGAGCAGCTGGGGGGCGCACGCAGCAATACCAGAAGACATTGAAGAGGAGTTCAGTTTCATGAACGTGAAAAGGGCGATGCTGGTATGCCGGGTGGTGGCGGGGCGGGTCGGGTGCGAAATGGAGGAGGAAGAAGAAGAAGCGAAGAAAGGAGAGGGAGGAGTTGATTCTGTAGTAGGGAGAGGGGGCAATGGGGTCCAGAGCAGAATGGATGAGGAAGAGTTGCTGGTGTTCAATCCAAGGGCTGTGCTGCCTTGTTTTGTGATAGTGTACAATGTGTGACAGGGTAAGAGTGTGATGACGATCATCATTAATCATAGCCTATGATCGAGTAATGTGATTATCTTTTTCTGTTTATTTTTATTTTTAATTTTATTTATTTATATATATATATATTAAAAAAAAGTGTTGTAATGATACTGTGTAGTGCGGTAGTGATTGCGGTTTTTTTTTTTTGTTTGTTTAATATATTCACATGATCTCTGACCAAAAAAACACTCCCCATGATTAATGGAAATTAGATGTGGATCCCATCCCATGCCCCCTTCTGTCTTTCTCTTCTCCTAGTTTTGACCTTCATCACCCCACTTTATGTTTATTAATTTAATATTTATAAAAAAATTTGATATTTACAATCAATTAATCAGTATAAATTAATAAATATCTGATATTTAATAAAATATTAATATATTATTAATAAATTTATAATTTTATATGATATTAAAAAATGAATAATTGCAGAGGGGGTGGGGGCCACAACAATTTGTACCTCAATCGCAATCTTCCAAATATGTCATGTTTTTTCAGGAATCTCAAAAGATTTCTTGTCCACCCAATTTTAACTCACTAGAAATTATTAGTTGAACCGGGTTCATGAAATAAGATTATAGATTTATTAATAATATAATGATACATGTTGATTTTTATTAAATGAAAAATATTTATTAGTTATTATTTATATATTAATAATTAATGATAATTATACATAATTAATATATAACTAATAAATGTTTCCTATTTAACAAAAATTGATACCTGTCATTATATTATTAGTAGGTCCATAATTCTACGTGGTGAATTCGGTTTATCCAATAATTTTTCTTAACTCACAAATTTCCCATCAGCAATCGAATTTTATGAATTTTTAAATTAAAAAATTTTGGTTTAATTTAATAATCAAACCAATTGAATGTTAATCTCTTAATTTGAAAAATTCAAAATCAATTTATGGGTTTGGTTTTTGGTTTGAATCATAATTTGCTCACTCTATAGTAATAATAATTGGCAAAAGGAAGGAGAAGGAGTAACCAGCCCAAATAAAACCCAACCCAAAAAAAAAATTAAAGGAAAATTTGAAATAAAATAATTATTTTCAATATTTTATATAATTCATGTACTTTTAATTAAAAAATTAAGAATGTCTTAAAAAATAAGAAATTGGTTAAAATAATTAAATAATAATATAGATTAATTGTTTTTTATCAATTATTTAGATAAAATAATCATATCATCAATAATTTATATAATTATAATCATTATTTGATTAATTAGTTTGTTGTTAATTTTTTATTTAATTAAAAAATAAATTATTATTCATAAAAATGATCGATTAAGTTAATTAAATATTTAATAATAAACATTCAAGGAGAATAACAAATAATTAAATTTATAATTTATAATTTCAATTAATTAATCTATTATTATTATAGTAACGTATTATTAATTGAAATTATGAATTATATAATGTTATACGAAGAGGTTAATTATTTAGTTCAATAATATATATTATGATAATTAAATTAAAAATATTTTAATTATTATTAATATTAAAAAACTTGATTTCTTTTTTACTTATATTATTTAATGAATTTCTGAATCCGTCACTACTACTTATGTGATATATTAAGTTTATTGAACAATTATTTTATATATAAATTAAATTAATCTATATAATATAAATAAATAAATAAATTTATTAGAAGTTTTATTTTATATAAATTAATATAATTTATACAAAAAATATATACAACAGATTTACATAAATATAATTGTTTAATTAATCAGACAATTTTCCAAATATTATAATGTTTTTTTTTTCTTTTTATAGGAATATATCTCCAAATATTTAGTCCTGTCGATATTCATGCATGATTATGTTTAATTATTATATATCTTTTTCATTAATTTTAAAATGCATCCATAATTATTTATTTTTCTTTTATTTTAAAGAAAACAAATTCCAAAAAAACATTTTTTAAAAATAAAACCCACAATTACTAACCATAGAATATTTAATTTTATCTTCATTAAAATTATTGTTTTAAAAAAATTTATTTTTATATTTTTAAGACAAATTTATTCTTAATATTGGTAATTAAATAATTAATTGTTAACTTTTTTATTATTATTATTTTTAATTTAAAATAGAATTTGAAAATATCATTATTTTTTATTTTAAGCGATGAATAATTTACTCTAAGTTAATATAAAATCTAATAAATTTTTATAACTATGAATTATTATGATTATTGGAGCTTCTATCGTGATTTTCTTATTTATTAGTTTATCTCTTATTCATTTACTTATTATTTTTTGTTGTTTTTTATGCTACAAGTTGTACATATTGAAGGTTTACGTATTTAAGTAGAATTTTATTCCCTTTCAAATTATTATATTTTATTTGATATTTTACTTTTTTGGTCATGATATGGTTTTCTAATAATTCCAAAAAACAAATTCGCTTGAGGGGTAATTTTGTAAAATTTCCAAAAGAATACGGAATATTAGATCATGGACGGCCGAGATCGGCCCATCGTGTATTCATGCTCTCCCATTCGTAGCATGGCAATTTGATCGCCCAGAGATGGCTCAAATTAAGGAAAATGGCGCCATGGCGGGAGACGAAAAATGTTGCGCTTAACCTTTCCCGCTCAACTCTTCTTCCATATTTCCTCCCCAATTTTTACCTTTTTCAAATCACGCCATCCTCTCTTCACTCTCCTTGCTTTCTTCCAATCCACAGCCGATATCCTTGTTTTCAAGTCCACAACATGCCTTCGATCTCTGCTGTTGCTGTTAGATCTAACGCCGATCCGACGACGCCCCAGAGACGGGCCTTGAGATCTCACGCAGCACCAGTGCACGAAAGCCCTGTAAATTCACCGATAACAAGGAAATCTGCTCGCCGATGCCTCAATTCGAGCCCACACACTACTCCAGATGTGGTAACGAGCATTTATTTTTTAAATTTTGTTTGTGGATTATTTGTGAATGGAACGTTTATTTATTTGTAGATTTCAATTATCGTGCAGGGAATTGAGAAGACTTGCAAATCTTCAGCGACGAGGTCTTGTGTTGACGCATTTGATGAAGGAATTTGGAATCCTAGAGGTAAGTTTGATGTAAATCTTGGTTATACAGTATTTTGAAAGGTGTACAATTGCACAACTTATCTGCTTCAGCTGATCTCAGTTATGATTAGCATATGGTTTTGAGAATGTAATTCATAGGAGGCAGAAGTGAAAATGAAAGGATATCATTCGGAATATGGCATTACTTCACATTATTTTGCATCAAAAGTAATTAATTAGTCTTAATCAATAGATACGGAACAAATGAGTGCGGTGAAAGAGGCGTTACACGTGTCAACGGCGCCATCAATTGTTGTATGCCGTGAAGATGAACAGAAGAAAGTTCTTGCTTTCTGCAAGGCTTGTATTGAACGGGATAAGGCTGGGAGCTTATATGTGTGTGGATGTCCTGGAACTGGCAAGTCCTTGTCCATGGAGAAAGTGAAGCAGCAATTACTTGATTGGGCCAAAGAGGTCACTTACTTTATCCTTCTTTTTTTTCGTTTGTGTATGAGTAACGAATTTACTACTGTTTATACATTCTATGTTAGCAGGAGTGTGTCCCTTTCATTATATTGTGAAGGGAAACAATTTAGTAACTGTTATGCCTCTCTATTTTCTGTGTGCTTCACATGGTTGCTGATGATGCATTTTAAATAAATGTTTGAGGGAGTTTGGACAATATGATGCTACGAGCTTAACGCTTGGCAACTTCTGGTTTTGATGTGTTGTATTTTAGTGTTTCTGCATCTTATTCTTTCAGGGCATAAATGCTTAGGCAATTGTTCCTTGTTGCAGGCTGGGTTTCAGTGTCCAGATGTCTTGAATCTCAACTGTACGTCTCTAACAAACACATCAGAAATCTTCAGCAAGGTACCATTAGAGCTTTTTTTTTTCCCATGTAATTATTGCATACAACGTGTGCACTTATCAGTTTATTCCTTTGCAGATAATTGGTAAAAACTCCCAAAGAAAGAAAAGCAATGAATCTACTTCACCTGTACATCATCTTCAGAACTTATATGCTCAACAGCAAGATTTGTCTGGCTCAAAAATGACGTATGAATCTTGTCTTCAATAATGTGTGCCAATGAACATAGCCCCCCACATTATCTTTCTCTGTCTGAGCTAAAACCATATAGCAAGTCTAATAGAAAATGAATACTGATAAGATATCTTAAAGTTGTAATGAAAACGTTTATCTTGCTTAATATTATTTATGCACATTATCTTGGAGCTGACATTTTCCATTTGCAGCCTGATTATTGCAGATGAGTTGGATTATTTGATTACTAAAGACCGGGCTGTCCTTCATGATCTCTTTATGCTGACAACTCTGCCATTTTCTCGATGCATATTAATAGGTATTATTTGATGCAAGTTGCGAGCATTAGTTTTCAACATGAACACTTTCTTTGAGTTATGAATTTTCATGGCCAATGTGAACAAAAGATGAAGTACACCAATCTTTGCTTGCAGGCATAGCAAATGCCATAGATCTAGCAGATCGTTTTCTTCCAAGACTTCAATCATTGAACTGTAAGTTCATCACTTCATACAATTTCTAATTTCAGAAATTTGTTGTTTATTCTCTCTTTTTTTTTTTTTTTGAATTTTTGAGCTCACTATAATTCAGAAGTTATTGACTGGTTCATCCTTTTATGATAGGCAAGCCTATGGTCATAACTTTTAGAGCTTATTCTAAGGACCAAATACTGAGGATACTTCAAGAGAGGTTGATGGTAATTTCTATTACTCTTTTGCTACTTTTTTTGTATAGATGGAATTCATTGTAAGGAAATTTTCATACATGGAGCAAGATAAAATGCTGCCAACTTATGCAAACATAAAGTCATGGAAGGGCTAGGAGAAATATGAACCAAATATTATTTTAGTTGTGTTACGGCATGTGAAGAACATTGGAGGACATCCAATGTGGGGTAATTGATGATTTTGAAACTTTATTTTGTATTAACAGGCAGTATCTTGGACCATTTTTCATCCTCAAGCATTGGAGCTCTGTGCCAGAGTAAGTTTATAAAATTTTTTTTCCTTTTCCGCTGCTCATTGGTCAAGCAATTTTCTTCTTCTTCTGTGAACTAAATGCTGCTCTATGTTAATAACTCAACTGTAAACAGAAAGTAGCAGCTGCTTCTGGGGACATGCGGAAAGCTTTGTGTGTTTGCAGGTATGTTTCTTTTCTTAATATCCTGCTCGAGTAAACTGGTGCGCTCAAATGATGAGCTGGTGTAGAAGAGGGTGTGCAATGTTGCGGCGTAGCTGATGTTCTTAGTTCCTCTTGTAGGAGTGCAATTGAGATTCTAGAAGCAGAATTGAGAGAATCTACAAGCAATATGAATATGTTTTCACCAGAGAAAGAGTTGCCTGAGCAGCAACCAGCTTCAGCTTGCAATATTGTAGGTTTTTTCTTTTAGCATCGATTGTTTTTGAAGTTTTGTCCTAATTACAAGCATGTTTGCATGAGTATTCTGCACGTGCTTTTGGTCTCTGCACGTCCTTTTGCAACGCATGCTAGAAGCATTACTGTTTTCTCCCATTAGAATGCTGATATGGAATTAAACCATTAACCTGATCAATGTACCGTGCTTTTATTTTTTTGTTGCCTGCTCAACCTACCTTGCCCTACAATGAGTTTAACCTTATCTAGCTTACCCAGAAAAGAACAAGAAATGGTCTGCTAAGTTCATAAAGTGTCTTTGATCTAAAATTGATCTTCCATGTCTCCACACCTTGCTGTCATTACAGTGCATTTTTTAAACCAACCAGATGCTGGTTCATAACTTTTCAAAGGAAAGGTTTCTAATGTTGTCCTCCAATTTCATGTTATTTACTTGGTACTGGTTTCTGAGCCAATTTAATTTATTTTACTATGCTAACAATTCCAAACTGAATGCATTATAGGTGAGGATTGATCACATGGCTCTAGCATTGTCGAAAGGATTTAGGACACCTGTAGTGGACACCATTCAATCTCTTCCTCAACATCAACAAGTGAGTTCCAATAGTAACATATGAATTACAATTATGAGGCATAAAATGGGTTCTGTTTTCTCAATATCTCTTTGAGAGGATCTAACTTCGAACTGACAATGCTGGTGTTCAAATGACATGGAGTGCAGATGATACTATGTTCTGCTGTTAAGTTTTTTCGTGGAGGAAAGAAGGATACTACTATGGGAGAGGTATGATCTCTTTCATTGAATAATAATAATGAACAGCAAGATTATCTGGTAATTTGTACTCTTGTCTGACCTTGTCACATCGATGCAGCTGAATAAATCCTACGTAGACATGTGCAAGACGACAATGATACCAGCAGTTGGATTTTTGGAATTTTTGAATATGTGCCGAGTACTAAATGACCAGGTAAAGGACTTGATGAAACACAGATGATGTTTGTAGCACGATAAAATCTCAATCTTCTTATGCTTATGCTTCTTGCAGGGCCTTCTGAAACTAGGCCAATCTCGTGATGATAAATTGAGAAGAGTAACGTTAAAGGTAGACGCTGCAGACATTGCTTTTGCTTTGCAGGTACAGAATTTCAAGTAAATCATCAAATTCTTCAATTTTTCCATCTCTATCCTAAATATCATTTACTTATTTTGTCTGTACTGGCTTCTCAGGGTGTCCGTTTCTTTCGGAACTGTCTTCAATAGTTTTGTCAAATACATGAATTTGTTCTCCTTCAACGGCTTAACTTGGCATTTCCAAGCCATTTGTTATGGACTTTCCCACAATGCTTGTCAAAGGTTGGTGCATGTTTTCCTTTTCTTCCAATATTTTTGAGTTAATAGTAGCTGCTCTATGAATTCCTGAAGTGATGGTATGATTATTTGGTGCCCCTTTTATTAACTTCTTTTCTTCTAACAGTGCCTTAATTTGATGACATGTAATTGTTCTCCAGGCTTGTTGAACAGGAAGAATGTTGAAAACATGGAAGAGGCGATCCAGGCTCAAAAGATTGGCGGCTTCTACAGCAGAAAGTCGGCTGTATATGAATTCATATACATAGAAAATTAGTTGCATTGCAAATTTATCTTATTCTTACTTGTCCATGTCAATTGAACGATTTCTGTTACCATAAAATAAATGAAATTGTATGTTTTTACTCAAAAGTCAGGCGGAAGGAAAGGTTCCTTGGCTGGGAAAGTATAATTACCAGGTCAAAGATGGATGGATGGATGGATAGCATCTTCTCCATAGGATTCACTTGCACCATATTTATCTATTAATATATGATAAATATAACAGATAAACATATATGTTTTATATTATAAAGTAGATAAACTTATTAATTAATATATATTATTTATTATAATAAAAAATAAAAGTAACAAAATCATCAAAATAAATATGATTTCAAAAATATTAAAAAATATTAGCTTTAGTTCATAATCTTTATGTTGATTTTTAATCATCATATAATATTAGATTTATATGCATAACCCTATTTTTATATACCTATATCTACTCATATTTACTTATATTTATCATATAAGTATATATATACAAATATACAAAAGTTGCTGGCTTGCTTGCTTTCATTGCCATCTTCCTCTCTTTCTTGTCTTGTCCCTGCACCTGCAATTAAACCAGGTCAGCTCTTCTTTCTTCGCTCCATTAATTTCCTCTTTCCAAATTTAAGCGCATTTATACATCCATCCAACTACCAAGCAAGGACCCGGTTGCTTTTTTTAGATTTTTTAATCCCAAGTTCCTTACTTTGTGTTTCCATGGCGTTCCTTTCGCTGAAATTTGATTGATGTTTAACATCCATTTGGGGTCAGTCCTCGCTATTTCTATAGCGATAACTCCTGAATCACACCATGCTTGCTTGTTAACTGTAAATTTCATTCTGGATTGCTATTTTTATAGCGATTACTCCTTAATCACACTATGCTTGCTTGTTAGTTGTGGAGTAAATTCTGGATTGCTCCTTGTTTATCTGTAATACTACTCTTCAATCCGTTCACTTTGTTGATAACTTAGTGCTTTGGGTGTTTCGCTGTTTGATTCAAATCACTTGATTAATATATTGTTGTCTGGGCGATGAGAGGTACAGCAATATTTGGAACAAAATGTTATCTCAATGAAATTATGTCATATATGGATTCTATTTTTATCAGAATCCCGACTTGCAATATGTGCTTGATCTTGTGTTACGTTTTCACAGGGTGATTGACTGCCTGCATAAGGAGCAGGTGAATCGGGATCAGACTTATTGTCCCAGAAGTTAATGGATTCAACTAAGGTCTATGTAGTGTAAGTCTTTCCCTCTGATCGTTTACTTGCAACGGCATGCTCTGATACAACAACTTGAAAGCTGATTCAACTTTCATTTCCCTACTTTTTGTAGATATTACTCTTTGCATAAACATGTTGAGATGATGGCGCGACAAGTACAGAAAGGGGCGAATTCGATTCCAGGTGTTGCAGCAACACTTTGGCAGGTAAGTTTTAAGCTACCAGAGGGAAATGACTGTCAAATATGTATTACCCGTATGTGATTAATTGGAACAGGTACCTGAGACGCTTTCCAACTTGATATTGGAGAAAATGAAGGCCCCTCCTAAAGCAGATGATGTACCAGTCATTCAACCAGAACAACTTTTGGAGGCTGACGGTTTCCTCTTTGGTTTTCCATCTCGTTACGGTGTGATGGCAGCCCAATTCAAGGCATTCTTTGATGCAACTGATAAGCTATGGGCCTCACAGGCCCTTGCTGGAAAACCTGCTGGAATATTTTGGAGTACTGGTTTCCACGGAGGCGGTCAAGAACTTACCGCGTGAGTTGGTTCCTTCTGTATTCTCATACTAGCACTACTTTTCATGTCTACCATTTGCTTTTTCTGCATCTGCAATTATATGAAGTGCAACCTTGTGCGATGTCCCATTTATTTGAAAGAACATACCTCGATAGCTCTAGATATTTTGTATATTGCTGTGATATTATAAGGTTAGAAAGTTGGCAGAGATTTGATGATCCATTGTCATGTAATGTGGGTAGGTTAACGGCAATAACACAGTTAGCCCATCATGGAATGCTATTTGTTCCGCTTGGTTACACCTTTGGCAGTGGGATGTTCGAGATGAATGAAGTAAAAGGTGGTTCTTCGTATGGTGCTGGGACGTATGCAGCTGATGGGACCCGTGAGCCTACAGAATTAGAACTCCAACAGGCTTTCCACCAGGGGAGGTATGTTGCTGAAATCACGAAAAAGCTGAGAGGTTAGCCACATCCATAAGATGGCACTAATGTTTAGTAGAAGGTGGTCGGCAGCAGAACCATAACTGCTATAATGGAATAATTTATGCTGTTGTTGACATGTTCAACTAATCTTATGTTAACTAATTGTGAACCATGTCCATAAGAGAATTGGACAAGCTGCAGAATAAACATGCAACAGTATGCAATTTCCAGAACCTGCCATCCTGAATGTAAGACTGTAACAGCATAAGCCTTCAAATACTGCAATCAGGCTGGTAAGAATAGGACAAGGACAATTAGTACCCAAAGTATAAATCTTCAAAAAATAAAAAATC
The DNA here is from genome assembly GCA_948192965.1 of Dalechampia spathulata. Lineage (NCBI taxonomy): Eukaryota > Viridiplantae > Streptophyta > Magnoliopsida > Malpighiales > Euphorbiaceae > Dalechampia > Dalechampia spathulata. Next base: position 51,360 of record CANYBF010249115.1, on the reverse strand, counting down.
CCATATTATTATAAAATATAAAATAAAATATACTCGAACCAATATTTTATTGAATTAAATTTAATCAAATAATTAATCATAAGATATGATTTGAATTTTCCGATCCAAATCGAAAGTTAAACGGGTCAAGATGCTTTCGTGGAAGAATAATTAACGGCGTTAAGTTACGGGGTGTTGTATTCTCAATTTTTGATGTCAGGACTTTTCTTTCCCATGAAAAAATAAAAATAAAAAATCAAATAAAACCCTAAACCAAGCCATCCATCCATCTCTCTACCCCTCTCTCTCTCTTCCCCTCTCTCCCCCTCTTAAAAGAAACAGGAATGGAGTCTTTCTTGAGATCATGGACGGGCCAAGATCCGAGTCCTGAAGATTACAAGAACATTGAATTCTGGTCGAATCCAGAGCGGTCCGGCTGGCTGACAAAGCAAGGCGATTACATAAAGACATGGAGGCGACGGTGGTTTGTATTGAAGCAAGGTAAGCTTCTCTGGTTCAAAGATAAACATGTCAATCGCTACTCGATTCCACGTGGCGTTGTTCCAGTTGGCAAGTGTTTGACAGTCAAGGGAGCAGAGGATGTCATTAATAAGCCTTTTGCCTTTGAATTGTCCACGAATCAAGAAACCATGTATTTCATTGCCGATTCCGAGAAAGAGAAAGAGGAGTGGATCAATTCGATTGGGAGGTCTATCGTTCAACACTCCACCTCTGTTACTGATTCTGAGGTCGTTGATTACGATTGCAAACCCTAATCCTAATCTTGATTTTAATCTTTTATCTTTATTTTCCAAGTGCTTCTTTCTGTAAAATAGAATGCTATCTTTGTTCTGTGGTTTGGATGTAACCGACTCTAAATTATATTGTGGTTTGCATGTGATTATCGATCTATTCTGTGTTTTTTTTTGGAAAAAAAATTGGTGAGGCTCCTTTTGGTTGATTAGGGTTTTTCTACGAGATTTTGTTCTCGATTCTTCCCTTCTGTGTGGTATGTGGGAGAATTCGAACTGGGTTAAATTTGAGTATTATGTGATCAAATTTTGGTAAACAGAGCTAAGATTGATGTGGATTTGCAAGATGAAGATTTTCCAACATGTTTGACCTCCATTAAAGTGTTGCTGAGCTGTGTATTTGTGCTCTAGCTCTAGACCCAAACCCATATCATATTATCATTGTTAGAGAAATTATATTGACCCGATTTATCCAGTTGCAGTTGCAGTCACTGTTGTACTTGTCAATGGCGCATTCCTGGCAGTGAATTGATATTGGAGATGAGTTTGGTCTGGAGTCTCATGTATTCGGCCTGCCATGAACATGTATAGCTTGTCTAATCCTGATGGGCTATAATCATGCCTGATAATGGCTGGAGTTGTATTGTATAAGAAGAGCTGGTGATGCTGCTGCTTTTGTTAGGAGCTGGTCGAAGGCTCGAGGGTGCCAACGGGAGAGTAGATTGATAGAGAAGACATAAGCAGCGGCAGCCAGAGGGACCGATGCCAGGTAAACTTGAATCCAAGCATGGTGGCTCTTTTGGGGTGGGGTGGGCAGGATTAGAAAATCCAAACTGCAACCTAATTCATTTAAATAATTCAAAAATGAGTGCAATGTTTACCATCATCATGAATTACTTAAAACGGGGTCGTTTTTACTGTATGGAAAGAAGTTATTAGATTTCCATAAATGGAAGAAAACTTGGTTACTGGAGGTGGCAGGCGGGAATATGATTGGATGGGGGAATGGTGGGGTGTGCTGTGGTTTTTGTACTCTCTCTCTCTCTATAAGACGGATCCGATTTTAATTCAAATAAACCCTAAAAACCCTGATCCAACCCACCAGATGCCTCCTCCTTAACTTGTAGCCCAAGATATCTATTAAATTCATATAATATTACAATTTAGCTTCACTAAATTCGGCTTTCCATCATTAATTAATTTTTTAATCAACTTCATCCCTGTCACAACCTCCACCACTCACAGCTTTTAATTTTTCAAATTTCAAAAGCTACTTTTTTAATTAGTTACTGTTAGCTAAATTTTTAAATTAATTTAAAATCTAAAATCTAAAATTTAATTTATTTAATAATTAATATTTAGATTTCTTTAAATGAGAATTTCAAAATAATTTAATTTTAAAATACATAATTTATAAGTTTATAATTATATGAAAATATTTTTAATTATTGATTAAAATCATAAGATTTATTAAATATATTTTTATTATTTTTTTAAAAATAAATAATTTATTTTATAATTTATATTTATTAAATTCAATTAATTGAAAATTTTAAAAAAATTAATTTAAATTTATTTAATTATAAAGATTTTACTTATTTTATCTTTATACTATATTTATTTCAAATAATAACTTATTTCTATATTAATTTGATTTAAAAAAATTTAAATAAATATATAAAAGGAAAGGAAATATTAGATAGGGCAATGTAGCATAGTATAGTGCATTATTGGTTTCTCGAAGGCTAATAGCACTCCGCCCGCACCGATAGATCAAGTTACTTCCGAAGATTCATAGCTCATTCTCCCTGTCACACCTCACAAACTTCCGACATGAAGAAGAAGGTTGAGCTCATCTTCTTTCCATGCCTGGAGTTGGTCATGTCGTCTCCACCATTGAATTTTCCAGGAATTTAATCCACCGGAATGATAAACTCCATGTCAGTATCATTGTCATGAAGTTCCCTACCACTCCCTTCGTTGACCCATACGCTAAATCTCTCACCGAATCCCACCCCAACATGAAGCTTGTCGATCTCCCTGATAACATTGATGGCCTCCCCTCTCTGGATGTCTTTAAAAAATCTGTTCCTGGCTATTACAATGCTGTTATTGATTGTTGCAAACCCCATGTCAGGACTATCGTTTCTGATATGATTTCTTCCAGATCCGCTCCTGATTCCATTCCTGCTGTTGGGATGGTTGTCGATCTTTTTTGTGGGTCTTTGATTGAAGTTGGGACTGAGTTTGGTCTTCCATCTTATATATATTCCCCATCTGGCACGCCCTTCCCGAGTCTCATGTTTCATTTGCCTGTTCGCCATGAGCAGGTTGCCACCGAGTTCACTTTTTCTGATCCTGATCCCTTGCTTCCTGGGATTTCCAAACCTGTTCCTATCAAATGCCTGCCTGATGCTGTCTTTAATAAGGATGACGGTTATGCATGCTCACAATGTTGGTCAAAGGTTCAAGGACGCCAAAGGGATTTTGGCTAATACAATTTCTGAGCTAGAATCCCGTTCGCTTGATTACTTCAACGCTAATATCAAGGGCCCCAAGGTTTACACTGTATGGCCGGTGCTGCATCTCAGGAGTCAGCCGCATCCAGACATGGACCACGGTAAGTGAAGTAAGATCAAGACATGGCTTGACCAGCAGCCTGATTCATCTGTTGTATTCCAATGTTTTGGAAGTTCTGGATCTTTTAGCGTGACCCAGGTGAGAGAACTGGCTCTTGGTCTTGAGCAAGCGGGCAAAAATTCCTCTGGGCTTTGCGACTTCCCCCAGTTAAAGTTGAAGAGTCTCAGTTGAAGACTGCGGAAGAGATGTTGCCGGAAGGGTTCCTACAACGGGTAGAAGGGCGAGGCATGGTGTGCGGTTGGGCACCGCAGGTGGAGGTGCTCGCCCATAAGGCCATCGGAGCTTTTGTATTGCACTGTGGATGGAACTCAATCTTGGAGAGCTTGTGGTACGGGGTGCCTTGTGTGGCGCTGCCTATCTATGCGGAGCAACGGCTTAATGCATTCGCGTTGGTGAAAGAACTGGACCTGGCAGTGGATCTGAGAATGGATTTCTGGCCAAGATCTGATATCAGTAAAGGACGTGAAGAGAGCTTTGACGAGTGTAACGAATGATGACAATGAGGTGAGAAAGAAGGTGAAACACATGTCTGAAGTTTCCAGGAAGGCGGATCTTCTTACAATTCAATCTCGCAATTCATGCAGGATTTATTGGGCAGCAGCGACATTGAGTAAACTATTATCTGATCAAAGTTGTTGGATGCCGGTACAAGGTGATTCTTGTTTAATACCCTTCTCTCATAAACTACTGGGTTTGCTTTTCTTTGTTGTTTTCTGCAGGTCGTTGTCGTTGGTGTTGTTTTGATCGAATAAGAGAACAGTTTCTTGCTCTTGCTTTTTTCTTCCTGCTATATTAAGATCAAATCTCACAACAATTCTTATTTCAATTTCCATTGCTCTTTCTACTGTTCTATATAAATGGGTATTTTAACAGCCCATGCAGCTTGGCAGAAATTGGTAAACACAGGCCACTCGCTGTGGTCTGCTGGCCTTCCTGCAATCCACCGGTGTGGACTGCGCCACCGCGACCGAGGTTATAGATCTCGGTTTCACGACGCTGACGACTTTTTTGAATAAAGTAAAGAGCAGTCAATTCATGTGCTCCCTGCTCGCATATTAAAATATTATTTCACATCGGAAATCATCCGACAATGGCCGACAAGAATTCAATATTTTAAATATTTTTTGGCCTGCTGGCACGATCAAACCAATGGTGCAACTTGCTTACACAGAACGCCTTGTTCATTTCTTCATAGGCGTCTTTAACAAAGACGCACTTTTTCACGCCCGGAAGAAGAAGACGAGGAAAGATTAGTCGGAAAAGAAGCAGCAGCATGAAGAAGAAAAAGGTGGAACTGATATTCTTTTCGATGCCTGGAGTTGGTCATGTGGTATCAACCATCGAATTTGCAAAGAATTTAATCGAGCGGAATCATCAATTGTTTGTCAGCATCATTATCATGAAGTTTCCCACCACTCCTTTTGTTGATCCGTACGCTAAATCACTCACAGCTTCCCAACCCAACATCAAGCTTGTTGACCTTCCTGATAACATTCAAGGCATGCCATCTCTAGAAGTTTTTAAAAAATCTGTTTCAGGGTATTATAATGCTGTTATTGATTGTTACAAGCCCCATGTGCGAAGCATTGTGTCTGACATGATATCTTCCAGATCGACCACTGATTCTGTTCCTGTTGTAGGGATAGTTCTCGATCTCTTTTGTGTCTCGTTGATTGATGTTGGCAACGAGTTCGGTCTCCCTTCTTACATTTATTCCCCAACCGGTACACCCTTCTTAAGTCTGGAGTTTTATATGCCCCTTCGTCATGAACAGGTTGGCGCCGAGTTCAGTCTTTCAGATGTTGATCCACTACTTCCAGGGATTTCCAAACCTGTTCCTATCAAATGCTTGCCTGATTACTGCTTTAACAAGAATGGTGGTTATGATGTTTATCTGAAGGTTGGTCAGAGGTTCAAGGATGCTAAAGGAATATTGGCTAATACAGTTTCGGAGCTTGAATCTCATGCGATCGATTACTTGAACACTCATATTGGGAGCCCCAAGGTTTACCCCGTCGGGCCCGTGCTGCATCTCCAGAGTCAGCCACATCCAGACATGGACCAGGGTAAATGGGGTAAGATCAAGGCATGGCTTGACCAACAGCCAGAATCATCAGTGGTATTCCTATGCTTTGGAAGTTCCGGGGCCTTCAGGGTACCCCAGGTGAAAGAACTGGCGCGTGGCATTGAGCAAAGTGGACAGAAATTTTTGTGGGCTTTGCGTCTTCCCCCTGTTAAAGTTGAAGAGTCTCAGTTCAAGACTGCGGAGGAGATGTTGCCAGAAGGCTTCTTGGAAAGAGTAGAAGGGAGAGGCATGGTGTGCGGGTGGGTACCGCAGGTGGAGGTGCTGGCCCACAAGGCCATTGGAGCCTTTGTATCTCATTGTGGATGGAACTCAATCTTAGAGAGCTTGTGGTATGGGGTGCCTATTGTAGCGTTTCCTTTGTATGCAGAACAGCAGCTTAATGCATTTGTGTTGGTGAAAGAACTGGGACTGGCAGTGGATCTGAGACACGATTTGTGGGCAAAGCTTGAGATTGTGTCGGCGGAGGAAGTGAAGGAAGCTTTGATAAGTGTAATGGACAATGAGAATGAGGTGAGAAGGAAGGTGAAAAGCATGTCTGAAATTTCAAAGAAGGCTATCGAGGAAGGTGGGTCTTCATCCAATTCAATCTCGCAATTCATGCAGGATTTAGTAGGCAGCAGCTCCTATCAGAATCAACCTGCAGAACATGTACTTCAAGAATAAGATCCTTAAAAGCTGTACAAGCCTTGGCAGTGAGTGTGACAAGCACGTGATAAGAAATTAAAAAAGCAAGTGGCGAAAAGGGGTAATTATCCTGTACAGCAGTTCATAAGTAAAATTAAAAAAAATTATATAAATTTAATTCTCAATTAAAAACATATTTGCTAGTGAGAATTGCAACGGTTTGTTCGATTTGGTTTTGTGGAAGATTTGAACCGAACCGAATAAACCGAAATCGAAGTTATAAAACTGAACCGAACTGAAATTTATCAAAAACCAAATAAATCGAACCGAATAAACTGAAAATCGAAAGTACAAAACCGAATAAACCGAATAAACAAAAAACCAAAATTATAAACCGTATAATTAATATAAAACGATGTCGTTTTGAATATTAATTTAAAATGACATCATTTTATGTTCATTTATTCGGTTTGTTCGGTTTATTCGGTTTATTAGGTTATTCAACATCTAAATCGAACCGAAAATCGAAAACCGAAATTTTTTAGAAAAAAAACCGAACCAGAATCGAAAAACCGAACCGAAATTACCAAATATCATTGGTTTTTTCGGTTTTCTGGTTTTTTCTCACCCGTAGTGAGGATACGTTCAGATTTCATATTGACCCCTGGAATAATAAATTATTCAATTCTCACCCATAAATCAATCAATTTTTCTTTCGATCTTATAAGCAAGAACATGAACCGATTAAATCTTAATAAAATAAAAAAAATTATAATAAATATCATAAATTAAGTGATTTCTTTTGAAATTTTTTTTATCATATTTATTTTAATGATTTATATTGACATCATTTTTTTAATATTGTATTATCTTTTTTATTTTTCTTTTATTAGTATTTTGAACCATTGTTTTCATTCTTATTTGTTTGCAGTATTTAATATTTTAATAAATATTTATTCTTTTTATTATTTTTATTTTATATTAATATTTTCAATATTCATTTATTTGATATTTTTTTATTGAATACTATTATTAATTTTGTAAGATTGTCGAATATTATTGAGTATTATTAAATCTATTTTGTTGGATAAAATTTATACAATTTCAAGATAGATATATATATATAAATATGTATAAATATATGTGTATAATATTTGAAAATTCTTATAAAAATTTATCTATCATAAAGGATTTGTGATAAATATATTTATCTGTCTTATGATATATATAATAAATTCATCTATCATATTTATCATTTGATTTATATGATAAATATATTTTATTTATCTTATGATATATATAATAGATAAATTTATTGATGATATTCAACAATTAATAAATAACTATCTAGAGAGCATCTAGTAATAATTTATTGTTTATTTTTGTGAATGATATTTTTTTTTTAATTTTGGAATATAAATTTTAGATTTGATTAAAATTCAATAGATACTAAAAAATTAATATTTTTATAATTATTTAGCTAAAAATAATATTTTAAAAATTATCACTAAGTAAAATAAAAATATATGATATAATAAATCTTATAAACAAATTTGAAAAAAGCTATGGAGTGTTATAATTAATAATATTAATTATTATCATTAATAAGATACGTTATACTTAAAAGTATTGAAGTAAATTATTATTAATTCTTACCATTTATTTTTAGTAGCATCTTCGGTTTTCAACGTCTGAGGAATAATTTGACTTGACATGCTTATACTCTTTGACCGTTGTTGTTACGGAAAATTACCATTTAAACCCTAATCGGTTATTTAATTAATTAATCAATAACTTCAATATTACGTTTCAAAATCGAAATTGCTAATATATATTATTTAAATTAATCAATATAATGCAAGACAACACTCCATTAGGCGGCCAGTTGACCAAAATGCCCCTTACCGGAAATGATATGCCTACCAGCCACTGATTCAAGCTAACCCACAAACAGACACCAAATCTTCAAAGCAATGAGGAAATCTGAGCTCATCTTCGTGCCTGCTACTGGCGTTGGTCACTTGGTATCTACCATTGAATTCGCTAAGATTTTGATCGACCATGATGATCAACTCTTCATCACAATTCTCGTCATTAAAGAACCCATTGCATCCTACGTTGATGCCTACACTAAATCACTTACTGCTTCTCAACCCAACATCAACCTCCTTGACCTCCCTCAGGTTGATCTTCCCCCTACCGAGCTTTTCAAAAGATCAGTTGAAACCTATGTTCTTGACTTGATTGAGCGCCATAAACCCCATGTAAGAAATGTCGTCTCTGATATTCTTTCATCACGACCTGGCTCTGTTGCTGGAATTGTGCTTGATTTGTTTTGTGGTACCATGATTGATGTTGGGAATGAATTGGGTATTCCTTCCTTTATTTTCCTGACGTCGGGATCAGGTTTCTTGAATCTCATGTTTTATCTACCCTCTCACCACCAACAAATTGGCTCTGAGTTTAGCATCTCTGATCCTGATGTGTTGATTCCAGGCTTCCACAATCCTGTTCCTGCAAGTACTTTACCTACAGCTTTGCTCAATCCTGATGGAGGTTACGATGCCTATATCCAGATTGCTAAAAGATTTAAAGATCCTCAAGGTATAATGATTAATACCTTCACCGAGCTTGAACCGTATGCAATTGAGTGCCTTAACAAACGCCAGACCCCAAAGGTTTATCCTGTTGGACCATTGCTAAACCTCAAAGGTCAGCCACACCCAGAAATGAACCATGCTCAATGGAATAAGATCATGGAATGGCTAGATGAACAGCCTGAATCTTCTGTGGTGTTCTTATGCTTTGGCAGCGCAGGAGGTTTCAGCGTTTCTCAAGTGAAAGAAATAGCTTTTGGCCTGGAGCGATGTGGTCATAAATTCTTGTGGTGTTTGAGGCTTCCTCAATTTCAAGAAGGCAGTCAGATATTCAATAAACCGGAGGAGATGTTGCCAGAAGGATTCCTGGAAAGGGTACAAGGGAAAGGAGTAATATGTGGGTGGGCACCGCAGGTGGAGGTGCTTGAGCATAAGGCGATAGGGGGATTCGTATCTCATTGCGGATGGAACTCTATCTTGGAAAGTTTATGGTACGGCGTGCCTATTGCAACCTTGCCAATATATGCTGAGCAGCAACTTAATGCATTTACATTGGTAAAGGAGCTGGGATTGGCAATTGAGCTGAAAATGGATTATAGGCCAATCAATGTTGTACCCGCAGAACAAGTGGAAACAACTGTGAAATGTTTGATGGAAAGTGATGGCGAGGTTAGAAAGAAGGTGAAAGACATGGCAGAAGTGGCTAGGAAGGCTGGGAAAGAAGGCGGATCTTCACACAGTGCGATCTTACAATTCATTAACGACTTGAAAGAAGGCAGCTATTAGATTGGGCATAGTTGTTCCTAGTTCTACTGCGGGTGTCGGGTAGTTCAAAATAAGGTGTATTGCCAAATCAATTCATGAGAATTTCTTTTCAGCTGTGTTAGTTTCTGTTTTCCTGTTAATTGCAGAGCAACAGAAGACGACATGATGTTTGCATTCATTGCTATTACGTGATGTTTGATTCATTCTGTAAAACACTTTGTCATGGTTGCCAAGTGAAGCAGTGGTGTTGAATTGATATTGTTGGGCCATTTCTACTATAATTGTGAACGAGGCGAGTCGCTTGATCTAGCCGAGCTTGAGTTAGTGATTGCCTGGCCATTTCTACTACACGCACCAAATCTATAGTGGGTCGAGACAGAGATGATATTGTTTAATATGGTTGGCTATAACAAAGAATACCTTAAACACCAGCAGGCTTACATCATACAGAGAAGATCAGTGTAGACAAATTAGATTAATGGAGAGATATCTGGAAAGAAGATGGTTAGAAGTTCTCTAGTCTTGACAAATTATGCACCAATTGAAGAGGCTAATTTAGGTGATATGTTTTATAAGCTTATATAACATATTTTAAAAATTATATGATTTTAACTTTTGATTTTAGTTTTTAATACATTACTCATCTACATCATTTTTTTTTAAATTTATCATCCATTCATTTTCACCTTTCATGATCTTTAATAAATGTTATCAATTAATTATTTATTAAATTATGACTTTTAATGTTATTCTAATATTTATATTTCATTCTCTCTCTGTAACCTATATATGATAGAGTTATATTTTATATTATTTTATATTCCTTTTTTCATTTAACGAAGACCTTTTATTTTTTTACAGTTAATATTTTTAAATACTTAAAAATTAAATTATAACCTTTTATGTTCCTATTATGTTAATGTTTGTAATATATATAAATGCATTTGAAAATTGTTTTATCTAGAAAATTCTTAAATATTTATCATCAAAGTATTTCTATTTTGTTTAATTTTTTATTCATAAATTTTATTTTTTATTTGTAAATTGTGATAATTTTTTCATTTGGTATTGATTTGTTACCATTTATTATTATGATTAATTGTATTTTCTTAATATATGTGTTATTACTAAAGAATTTAATTATAAAATAAATATATGTTATTTTAATAGTTTATTATGTAAATAAAAAGGATAATTTATATTATAAATAATTAATCTATCTTTAACATTTTAAATATGTATTGTTATCTATTACTTTATTGTAACATTCTTAATTTTTTAGTTCTTTAAATTTTTAAGTAATTTTTTATTACTTACAATAGGATTTAGGAAAATATACAAAGTGCAATAAAAATAATAATGAAAATTATTGAAATGATAATTGACATTTCTTTAAAGTAAAATTTTTTTATTTTCTTAATAATTATGCTAAAATAAAATGCATTAATATAAAATTATCAATATGATTAGTTTTTTTATTTTTTATAACTAACATTATGAATATGATTTTATTATTTTTCACACTGTATAATATATCGTCCTTTCATTTTTATAAAGCCTTTCATCTTTTATAATCAATGTTACAAACATGATTTTGTTATTTTTCATGCCCTTTTACCATCCTTTCATTTTCTATAATAAATAATCATATTTATTTTAAAATAAAATTCACTATTATGAAAATTATGATCAATCATAATTAATTGACCTTATTTATATACATGTGAAATATGAAATTTGATATCTTACATTTTAATTTGTTTCATACTATTGCATTTTTATTTTATGTATTTTATATATTATTTACTTTTTAACCTTAAAGCATATTACAGTATTAAATTATAATTTTTGTTGCATGTGAAATCTTTAAATATAAAAAATAATTTTAAATTAATAAATTTATATATGATTATAAGAAAATAAAATCTCAAAATTTTTTTTAATAAATCTAATAATGTATTTTATTAAAATTTGTGCGTAGCGTAAATCTTTTCGTAATCTAATAGTGAGAATAAATCTTTTCAATGAATTCAAAAATCTACAATTCTCATTATAAAAATTTAAGCATAAAGATTTCAATAAGCATACGTATAACTTTATTTTTTAATTCTTCATATTCAAGATATATATCGAGATATATAATCAAATCAACAGTAAAATAAAAAGAATTCAAATGAAAAACAAGTAACTCATATTATTTTTGGATGCTTTTGTTTTCTCATTATCTTATTTTTATATATATTTTTTGTTAAATTTGGTAATTTTTATCAAATTATGATAATTTTATTCAATTAGGTCATATTTATCAAATTTTAACATTTTGGCTAAAAAATTATAATTTCACATAAAAATGGATTATTTTCTTAATAATGAATCATGATTTTATTTTGATTAAAAAAATTATAATTGACTTTGCATTGTTACCAAATATCCATATATTGGAATTTCCTCAAGAATCTTGATTTTTGAATATATTTTATATATAAGTAATTATTTATCACATAAAAATGGGTTATTTTCTGAGTGAAAAATTATAATTTCACATGAAAACTAGTTACGTAACACACCCAGTAAAAGATGCTAAGAACTCTCCGTTGATTGAGATCACTTGAAAAGGATCAAACTAACAATGAAAACCGTGCATCCTCCACATGTCGGTAACCCAATTGCTTTGTCAAATTATATAATAACCATTACAAGTTTTCAGATTCCTCATACTTTTATTGCATTTACAGCAATCTGATTCCAATTCAATTCCAAAAAGGAGGGCAGCATCACAAACAATCTCCCTTCTCTCCTTCTCCATCTCCATCTGTTCAAAAACATAATGGAAGCTTTAACATGGAGTTTATCCACCAAGATCTTTACAAGAAATGCTTACAAAACTCCATCACCTTCATCAACTTTTGCTCTACTGGATCGATTTGATATTGGTTTTTCAAGATCTCCAGCTTCCAGGAGACTACACTTTCATGATTTACTTTTGTCTGCTGGAGTTGCTAAATCTCGTGTGGCATCTGACGCTGCTGAGGTACGTTTCACTTTCTTCCTTTCTCATCCTTGCATGGTAAATGCCAGTTTTCGAACATAAGTGATCCACATATTCAGAACCAAAGTATTCAAAATTAATGGTCATGAATCTTTTTTAAGTAATCACAACATGAACGCTTGTAATCAAGAGAACCATGATTGATTCAATCTAAAGGGTCCAGCTTGGTTTGTTTGTATTGAAAAACAAAGGTGTCAACGGCCCTGGAAAATGCCGTGGCTGGAATTCCAAAAATAAGTAAGTCTATCTTATCCCTCCTTTTTCCACATCTTTTTAACATCAACTATAATTTGCTAGAACTTTATATTAAGCAGAGGACAGTTGATAATGACCATTAACTTGTTTGATTCACAGAAACATCAGAGACAATTCATGTGAAATTCCAGCTACAAAAGCCGTGTACGTTTGGTGATCAGTTTCTGCTGGTGGGTGATGATCCGATGCTTGGTTTATGGAATCCTGCGCATGCCATTCCAATGACCTGGTCAGATGGACATATTTGGAATGTTGAATTGGTAACTACGATTTTTGGGAACAACTTGTATGTTGACGGATTTTCATGCGAAATTTGATAAGGATTTGTGTCTTTTGCTCTCTTTTTTTTGATTATAGGATCTTCCTATTGATTCAACCATTCAATTCAAATTCATATTAAAACAGCCTTCAGGAGAAATACTTTGGCAACCTGGCCCTGACAGAATTTTTAAGAGTTGGGAAAGTGGTGCTAGGATAGTTATAGCGGAAGACTGGGAAAATTCTGAGGCTCAAAAAATCACAGAAGAGCAAGTGGAGCTGGTGATTAATCCGGATTTGGAAATCCATTCTGCTGGTGGAAATGTTACAAATCAAAGTGAACAAAGTTTGCATAGTGCGAAGAGTTCTGTGATGTTTCCAGACAATGTTAACAGTGCAGAAGAAAATCTGAAACAGGAATTGGCAAGGAAAACTAGCTCTACAACCTTAACACCAGGCAGCAGGGCCATGACAGTTGAAGATGAGGAAAATTTGCGCATTCACGGAGAAGGCAATGTTCTTGTACCAGGAGTAGCTTCACAATCAACTGAGAGACCACGCACCAACGAACGTGGATCCATTGTTGATGATTCCTCATTTGGGGCTGCAAAGGGTCCTCACTCGGAGCTGCTTTAGTCAGCAAAAAAAAAACAATCAAGAAACACGAACAAAAACAGACTATGGCAACAGACATTGGCGCATGGTCATTGTCCTTCCAGTATCATTACGCCCCTCCGCAGGAGCACTCATGTCTGAAATAAGCAACTTTCTTTCCCTTCATCTTTACAGAAAATACTTTTGTCTTTTTATTCGTTTGTTTGTAATGACCGATGACTTGTTTTACTACGGTATTGAATTTGTTGCACTGCCAAATAAACTTCGTCCATACTTTGGAGCTTCAAACACAATATTCCATGGCTAAAAACAAATTAAATTGATGTTGCCCTGATACATGAAACAAAGGAAAGCTTTTCGGGTAAGCTTTGGATACAATGCCTGCCTAGGAAGATGAATGAAGCATGGGAGTCCAGAAAATAAAAGGCCAAGCAACACGGCCTCAAACATAACAGCACCAGATTGCTACCTCTTTGCAACATTCGTGCATTCTTACAGGAACTAATTACTACAATTCAACTTTAATAATTATTACATTCATCTATTCGGTTACCGTCAGTGCTTAGCTATTTGTGTAATGGGCCAACCAAAATTCAAGGCAAAAATACAAATATAGAAATGGACACAACAACCGCAAACTACCATTCAACTACTCACTCAGTTACCGATAAACTTGCCAAAATATCATGTGATATCCCTCATCTTTTTACTTGCACCAACCATTTGATCTTCTTAGTTCTTGGTTTTCCCCCTTGTTGTCTCTGTCTCTCAGCATGGACATCTCATGGGAAATAAGTGTAGCAGACTCTATAAACACTATTTACCTACTATTTTCAGCTTATTTGGTGTTTATCATGCAACTTGGTTTTGCAATGTTATGTGCTGGCTCAGTTAGAGCCAAGAATGCCCTTAACATAATGCTCACTAATGTTGTTGATGCAGCGGTGGGTAGCATCTCTTATTACCTTTTCGGCTTTGCCTTTGCATTTGGTGTCGCTTCTAATCCTAATCCTTTCATCGGTACATGCTTCTTTGCTCTCATAGATATCCCCAACACCACTTACGACTATAGTTTTTTCCTTTACCAATGGGCTTTTGCAATAGCAGTTGCTGGAATCACTAGCGGTTCCATTGCTGAGCGAACCCAGTTCAGTGCTTACCTTGTTTTCTCGTTTTTCCTCACTGGTTTTGTTTATCCAGTCGTGGTTCACTGGGTTTGGTCATCCAGTGGTTGGCTCAGTCCTAGTTCAAGCGACCTGCTATTTGGGTCTGGTGCTATTGATTTTGCTGGCAGTGGTGTGGTGCATTTGGTGGGTGCCGTTGCAGGTTTTTGGGGCTCGTTCATAGAGGGCCCTCGGGTTGGCCGGTTCGATGCATTTGGAAATCCTATGGTGATGCGTGGGCATAATGCGACTTTAGTGGTACTAGGGACATTCCTGTTGTGGTTTGGTTGGTTTGGGTTTAATCCTGGTTCATTCGATAAGATTCTTGTACCCTACCCCAACACGACCGACCAAGGTAACTGGACTTCCGTCGGTAGGACTGCAGTGACAACCACACTGGCAGGTTCAACAGCAGGGATAATCACTCTGTTCAGTCGGAGAGTACTTGTGGGGCATTGGGATGCTTTGGATGTTTGCAATGGAGTGCTCGGTGGATTTGTAGCAATAACTTCAGGGTGTGCAGTAGTTGAGCCATGGGCAGCAATAGTGTGCGGATTTGTTGCCTCCTGGACACTGATTGGGCTCAACATCCTGGCCCTGAAGTTGCAATTCGATGACCCACTAGAGGCAACTCAACTTCACGGGGGGTGCGGAGCTTGGGGGTTGATATTCACTGGGTTGTTTGCAAAACGAGAGTTTGTGATCGAAGCTTATGAACCAGACGAGACAGGTGCAGTAAGGCCATACGGGCTACTACTGGGTGGGGGTTGGGGTCTGATAGGATCACAAGTGATTGAAATCATAGTGATAGTGGGGTGGGTGAGTTTGACAATGGGACCTGTTTTCTACGCGCTTCACAAGCTTAGAATACTGAGGATACCAATAGAAGAAGAAGTAGCAGGTCTGGATATCTCCAGGCATGGGGGCTATGCCTACATCTCTCATCCAGAAGACACCCAGCCATTCTTGTATGCAGATTATGTGCGCCGTGAAGCTCAAAATGAAGCCTGAGGCCCCCCCCCCAAAGATTTCCTAAAATCATTCAATTCCATTTCATATTCCTCTCAAATCAAACAAACATTTGATAATAAATAGTCTTTCTACCCACACGGTGCGGATTTTCTTATAACAATTACATATCAGTGTCCATAAATAAAAGGTAATTTTCTAATAATTAACTTGATTATTACATATTTGTATGAAATAAAAATTAAAAAATGACGTAATTTACAAGGAGTAAAGATGGTAGTAATACACCGCAACATACAAAGGTGCAGCAGAAACTAAAAAAGTCGTGAGACTTACACATAGGTGGGTCCCATTCTTAGCTGGCCGACAGGGTCATGCCACGCGCCAAAATTTCTTATGCCACTTTCGGTTGCCATTAACAACACCACATTGCTTCCTCTTTCCAACATTCATCCATTCTTACTCCCAATAATTACTGCTTCTTTTCAACTTTAATCATCTCTTAATTAAGATTTTGGCTTCTACCTCCTCTCCTCCTCCAATCTTACTCTCTGCAAGTATTTTGCCTTTGCTTGATTCTTCTTGCTTTCCTTTCCTTTTGTGGATGCAGTTTGACTTGCAAGCTAATGATCTAATGTGTGTTTTTTTTTGGACTTTCAGATTAATATCAGACTAAGTTATGAGCGACGATGTCTCTCGTCGCTAGAGATATCATTGACTCCGCCTTTCTCGGCGCTGGAGCTAAACCGTATGCTTGCTTCTTCTTCTTTTTCTAACTTCTTGACTTTATTTCTTTTCTTCTTTTGTTCTTTTTCCAGTTTTGGAGGATATTGCAAGGTCTTTAGTTAGTTCAGTAGCTATATAGCCTTTTCTGCTTACATAAATGAGTAAATGAATGCATATGTTGATTGGATAGAGGTTTGGAGATCTGGTGCGTGGAGAATCTTCGCCTGGTTCCGCTTCCGAAGTCTCTGCATGGCAAGTTTTATTCTGGAAATGCCTATGTTATTTTGAATGTATGTAATGTGGTATTTCATTATCGATTTTTAATTTTTTTCAACTTCTTTTCGATATAGCTTTCTGTTCATGTTACTGGTGCTATTCTGTTCATTTGCGTTCATTTATGTTTGTTTTATCATGAGACAGACTGTTTTGCTAAAAAATGGACCTTCTCACCATGATATACATTACTGGATAGGACAAAATGCAACCGAGGTTATTTTCTTCTCTTCTCAGCCTATTTGCTGTTTTTCTTTCTTTTTTTTTTCCCTTTCCCTTTATTAAAAATCTCTCGCTACCAGAATATCATGATATACATTACAACTATCACCGTTGTTTTTTTCATCAAGGTTGCCTGCTACATTTTTCCAGGTGGAATCAGCCTTAGCCTCAGATAAAGCACTCGAGTTAGATGCAACACTAGGTTCATGTACAGTTCAGTATCGGGAAATACAGGGCCAAGAAACAGAGAAATTCTTATCCTATTTCAGGCCCTGCATCATACCTATTGAAGGAGTATATTTATCACAATCTGGGAAATTAGACGGCGATTCATACAGAGTCAGCTTGTTAAAGTGCAAGGGTGATCGTGTTGTTTCTGTGAAAGAAGTAAGCTTCTGCTCTCTGTAGAGGATAATGTGCGACAACTATCATGATTTTAAAAATTAAATTGTCAGCTTACTGCTACCTGGGATATTAATGTCCAGTGTCATCTCTTTTGTCGAAGAACTGAAATATTTCATTTTAATGAGCGGGTTTCATGGGTTCATTCTGGGGTTTCAATTATAGAGACTTTGATGCCTTGTGAAGAAATGTTCAACCTAAAAGGTTAAATTGCTAGATGATACTTCAGGAATAATTTTATATCTCTAATAGTTTAGTTTACTGGAAAAAGGGGCATCATTATGCGTGGATTGAAGGTGTACTTCATTGAGTTAATTGGCACGAGCCAATTTTTGCACGCATGAGCCATGCATTTCTTGTCTTCATGCTCTTTTGCCCCTTTTTACTTTTTATTTTTTATTTTTAAATTTTAGAAGAATATATTATAAGCCAGTATTTCATTAGCCCAGTTAAGGAACACTGAGTATATTTTTATAAGTCGTCTATTTTTCTCAGGTGCCTTTTACTCGATCATCGTTGAACCACAATGATGTTTTTGTACTTGACACTGCATCAAAAATTTTCCTCTTCTGTGGATGCAACTCTAGCATGCAAGAAAGAGCAAAAGCTTTGGAGGTTGTTCAATATGTCAAGGATAACAAACATGGGGGGAAATGTGATGTGGCTGCTATAGGTTGGAATCTGTCATTCCTTCTTTTTCTTATATAAAGGAGTTAAATGGCTATTAAATGCTTTGGCCTTGCAGAGGATGGAAAATTTGTTGGTGATTCTGATGCTGGTGAATTTTGGAGTTTGTTTGGTGGTTATGCTCCTATTCCAAAGGATATGCCTTCTGGTGCTCAAGAAGAAATTTCTCCACCTTTACAACTTTTCTGGTGAGTCTATCGGACATCTTTGCATGTTTATTATTTATTTGGAAGCCAACGTGCTGACAAGGGTTATAATTAATGTGGAACTCATCTTGTGTATAGATTAGGGAAAGCTTCGATGTTGCATCTCTAGTATATGCTTAGTGTTATTTTTTTCTTGACCTACACATTTATTGATTGTTAAGTCTATTTAGATTTTGGGAGAAATTGATTCCAGGGTTGGGATGATTGTTTATTTTTTTGTTAGTGGAGCCAAGTTCACCGAGCTGAACTTCAAAGTATTTAGACTTGGTTCTTTTATTAACTGAGTTCAATGCTTAAGTTTGAGGACTATTCATTTATTGAGTAAGCTGAGCCTGAGACGAACACTGTTGTGCTTGCTTATTCATAAGTCCAACCAAGCGTCACTTGAGCGTAAATATTTTGATATTTAAATATAACATCTTTCATTTATTAGGAAATTAGTCTGATATTCCTAAGGAGGCGAGATTTCCTTGTTGGGCTGGCTGATTAGGAAAATATCCAGCTGAAGATTCTAATTCCTTTGTCATCAGGAGTACACAGCTGGCTAGGGATTCCTAAACTGTCATCAATTTTATACTCTATTTCTTTTATGCTTGATATATAGTCTAGTAATCGAGCTTAAAGAGCTATTCACTGGACTAAACATGCTAAACGGATCCTTGCTCAGGCTTCCTTCGTTAAATAAGCTATTCACTTACGAGATTGAATTACCAAGCTATTCTTGAGCCACTTTGGTTTGGTTGCAGTCATAGTTATGACTTGGATTTCTGTTTTTATCTATCCTGTGGGTTTTCCCATTAAATAGCTTTCATACTTTTTCTTAGTAATTGTTAAAGGTGGTCTTATTAACAGGATAACGACACAGGGTAAATTATGTCTAAGTGGAGTTCATCCATTGAACAAAGAAATGCTGAAGTCAGACAAATGTTATATGCTTGATTGTGGAGCAGAGATTTTTGTATGGATGGGTAGAAATACTTCAATCACTGAGCGGAAGACATCAATAGCTATTGTCGAAGTAAGACAACTTTTATTTGCCTTTACATTCTCATACACACTTTCCAAACAAACCGTTCATCCAGCATGCCACACGGACAAGTGGTTATGTATATGTATATTACTTTTAATAATAATATACTCACAATTCAACTGAAATCCATTTTTCAATTTCCTTATTCATTTAAATAATTGTAATTAATTGCTGCAGTCTTCTGAAATTTATTCCCCCGATTCATAGAATTTGATGATATTTAATATTATTATTGTTAATTTTCTTTTTTACTTCCATTTTCTTAAGTATTATCCATATTGCGAAATAACAAGTAGAAAGATTTTTAAATCTTTTCCTTACCATGGTAATACTTCCTTCCTGGATTGGACCAAAACACTTTGAATTGGCTGAAACTGAACCAACAAAACAGATTGAGCTGACCCATATGGAACTGTCTTGGAACAATCCCTTGGACAATTTAGTTCTTGTGAACCGCCATCCATTGGATAGTTTAGTTCTGGTGGTTTACATGGAACTGCCAGTTTGTGAACTGTGACTGGGTTGATGTACGCTCGATAAGGTACCTGTCTGATCTATGTGTGTTCTATGAGGTAGAACAAACGAACTCTGCTTGATTTTCAAGGAAAAGAGTAATCTACCTGTTAAGTGCTATAGTTACCAAGATCATAATTATGGCTTGTCACTATAATATCAGTACTTCTAGTTTGACAGAAAACATACCTGGTACCAAGTAACTCCAAAACTTACCTAGTATGACTTGGAAAATTGAAAATGCATTTCAAGTAGATGGGTGTCGCTACATTCGTTGACTGCCATATTAAGTTTCAGAACTCTATAAAATGATTAAATTTTAGAGAGAAGATGGATGCTTTTAATGAGATCTTATCTATTTGAATTAATGGACATTTTCCTAAATTCTAAAAATAAGTGGTTACTGTTTGCAGGATTTTCTCAGGTACCAAGACAGATCCACTGCAACCCATTTAACTTTTACAAGTGAAGGGTTAGAAACTCCTATATTTAGGTCATACTTTGAGAGTTGGCCCCGAGTGGAGCCCAAATTGTTTGAAGAAGGCCGAGGAAAAGTAGCAGGTCTGTGATTGTAGTGAAGTTGGATGATATATTCATGAAATAAAATGGTAGTCAGAACTCAGAAGTTAGCACTTCCTGTAAAGCTAACAAATTTCATTTCACTTTCTGTTTTATTTTTCAGCTATGTTTAAGCAACAAGGTTATGATGTAAAGGAACTTCCTGATGATGAAGACTACCAGCCATATATAAATTGCCGAGGAAAATTAAAAGTAACTCTTATGAGTATACCTTGTTTTTCAGTTTTGATATGAATTACTACATCTTAGAACTTTGGTTTGATTTGGTCTTAATGGTTTAGGTTTGGCGGGTGAATGGTGATGAGTTGATCCTTCTTCCAGTTCAAGAGCAGATTAAGCTTTTCAGTGGAGATTGTTATATTATTCAATATACCTACCCTGGTGATGAGAGGGATGAAAATCTACTTTATGTATGGCTTGGTAGAGGAAGCATACAGGTGTGTGTGATGTGGAATGACATTGTTAAAAATTGTTTGTCATTATGTTGCTTAAAAATGTGGTAGACACTATGGCAAATGCGTTCCTTTGCGTATTTAATCATATACTATTTTCTCTCAGGAATGTATCAAGTCAATCGTGGGTGTAACTTTGTGTGAACATGTTACCAAAGATTCATTTACATGAATTAAGAGTTGGATGACTAATTTTCTGCTATGAAAACAAGTGTTTATCACTTTTCAGCAAATTGGTCTTTTCTTTATTCTATTGGCTCCAAAAGTCCTAATGATCAAGACAAGAAATAAGCAATAAGAAAAACCAACATGCTTATCTTTGCTAACGTTAAAAAGCTTATCCAAACTTGTCGGATACAAAATTCTTGTAGTTTTTCTTTCTCTTCTTTATGGTTTGTACTTATCTGTTGTGAGTTTTCCTTGCCTGCAGGAGGATAGAGATGATGCCATTTCCCATATGAACGCTATTGCAGACTCAACTAAGGGGAATGTTGTTCTGGTTAGCTCTAGTTTCTGCTTTATGTTAACTTACCCACTGGAAACCATTCTTCCATTGGATGTTCGTTGTTCAAGCTAAAATAACTTGTCACAACATTTTAAAAATTAAAAGTCAAGTACTGGTCACATGTTATCGTTGACATGCTAGCTTTTGCGTTTGAATTACTTAGAAGCTGCGTGGAAGCATTGGGTAGTACTAAAAATTGTCATCTTCAGATGCTCAACTGCTTATTTTAAGGCTTGTATTAGTTTTACTTTTTTGTGTTGATCTCAAAACAACTCAACCCTAGAAAGCTTTAACTGCATGATATTGCTGAAATTAGCTCAGGAAGTGGTACTTCCCACTTGGAGATGCAACATGAGTTTCTGTTGTCTCGTATTAGCATGCATGTTTCTGCAGTAAAATATCCCACATTGCTCAAGTACTGGCTTCCTGTATAATCATCACTTGACAACAAGTTCCTTTAACATTATTCACAAAAGTATACCAAGGGAGGGTTACATGTCAATCTCAAGTAAAAGATTTGATGCCCAATCATATCTCTGATAAGATGCTACTTGGATTGCAGAATGATATGCCCTATTCAATTTCTTATTTAACTTTCATGTAAAATTTGTTTTCGTTGTTCTAAACATTCTTGTAAATACTGCAGGCTTTTTGTAAAGCTTTACAAACTCGTGTGATTGAGTTGTATGAAACTGAGACAAAAGCGTCCACATTCTACTCGCCATTCATGCATTGCTTTGCCTAGTTAGTTCCTTCAGTTTTGACTCTAATATTTTGGTTTCAGGCTCAAGTTTTTGAAGATAAGGAACCACTTCAATTTTTCTTGATTTTCCAGACAGTAATCATTTTCAGGGTCTGTAATGGCTAGATATTGTTAATTCTCTTGTTCCTGCAAAATTTCTTCTTTCCTATTGCATTTATGGATTGATTGGTGGGGCACATTTTTCCTGTTCTTTCCATTAGGGAGGGCTAAGTAAACGGTACAAGAGGTTCATATCAGAAATTGGTATGGTAGATGAAACTTTTGATGAAGGGAAGATAGCTCTTTTTCGAGTTCAGGGGACAAGTCCAAGTAGTATGCAGGCCATCCAAGTTAATCAAGTAAGTTTAAGGGTGGAATCTAAATGATATTTTGCTTTCTTCTTCTGCTTCTTCTTTTTCTCAAGTATAATTTGTGTTTTCTTAGACAACCTTTTCACAACATTTTGATGTGCAATGTAGTTGTCATGTATCTGCCTGGAATTAGCTTTTATATTCTTTGTCTGGTTAGGAATGCTATGGATTAACCCTTGTAATTTATTTTGTGATCCATTGCACATGCAGCAAATAAACTTTTGATTCACGAGGTGGATTCATAGTCAACTTTTGTTTTCCTTACATTAATGCTCCTGCTGTCTTACATCTGGCATAGATGTTATCCAAAATCATGCCGAGTAAAAGATAAAAATCCGTATGACCAACCACATATAACTTGGGGTTAAGACATAGTTGAGTGTTATTACTTTGATTGATATTCTAGCTGATTTCCTTGATTTTCTCTGACGCTTTGGTACTTAATAAGGGTAGGCCTTGGTGCAAGGTCATGAGTTTGTGGTATGTCAACAGCCTTTCTGCATAATGTTATGGAGCAGTCTGTCCTAATGCACCCACCCTTCCTCTTGCTCCAAATAGCCGAACAGCTCTTTATATACTGGGTGACCATTTGATACTTTATGAAGTAATTGAACTTTTCATTATGGAAAAACTGTGAGGTTTTCAGTTGAGTCAGTGCTTCTATCTCATATGAAGAAAGGGATGCAGTTATTTTTGCTAAAAAGGTCTTTTCATTTTGGTTTATGGTTGAGCATAATGTTGAAGTTCACTATCTTCTGTAAATTGTCTTTCAGAATAAAATAATGTGATGATATTATTTCATTGATATTCTGCAATTAACCAAATGTCTTTACAATTTGAATTTTGATTTGAGCTAAAACTGGTGCAGGTTTCGAGCTCTTTGAATTCCTCCTATTGTTATATCTTGCATGCTGGAACATCAACATTTTCTTGGATTGGGAATTTGTCATCTACTATCAATCATGATCTTCTTGATAGAATGCTCGAATTGATAAATGTATGCAATCTTGTAGACATGCACAAACTGTTCTTGGATTTTGCAGCCTAAGTTTGAAAATTTATTTTAAAATTTCACGGTGGAAGATTTGTGATTAGAAATGATTTAATATACAAAACCAAACCCAACTGCAACTGGAATAATCGCAAGTAGTTTGGCCTATTATGCTGGACATTTGAATCTTTTTTTGTACAAAGTTTCCCTTCAAAATATTTACACTTTACTTCTCTTTCAAAGAGAAACTATTCGGTCCCCTTTTAGTTGGAGACAGAATTTACAATTTTTTTGTATTTACCCTATTTTCTTAGTATAAGCATCATATGGGGCAATTCAAACAAGAATGATTTGTCTTGGTGTTAATTATGCAGCCATTATGGCAACCTATATCAGTGCATGAAGGGAGCGAACCTGATATTTTCTGGGAAGCCCTTGGTGGAAAAACAGAATATCCAAAGGAAAAGGAGATAAGACAACATGTTGAAGATCCCCATTTGTTTACATGCATTTTTACAGAGGGTATGGGAAACTATCTTTTTTCTTAAATTCTATCCTCTCAAAAGATGATGTGCACTGCCTTGGTTCTGAATTATCTCAGGTGTAACTTGTTGCTGAAACATATATAATGGTTGAAAATGGCTCACTTGCTGTATGATCGCATTTCATTTCAGATGGTTTTAAGGTACGCCAAAGAATTCTTCCACATGCATGGTTGCTATCAAAATTGATGCATCTTAATAACATCATCATGAACTTGTACATGATGGCATTGAACCATAATTTTCACGTTCATGCAGTAACACTATAAATATGATAAACGCAGAGGTCAGCATTCGTGTTTATAATATACTTTGCTGTCAACTGCAACTGGAAATCACTCCAGATTCTGGAGTGGTGCATTCAGGAAACGGTTCTTGCTTACTTTACAAGCTACTGTGTCTTATTTTATGAATTTTCAGGTGAAAGAGATCTACAGCTTTTCTCAAGATGATTTAACTACTGAAGATGTCTTAATACTCAACTGTCATGAAGAAATATATGTTTGGATCGGAGGCCATTCAAATGTTAATTCAAAGCAGCAAGCGCTTAGGCTTGGCCAGGCAAATTCTTATTTTGAGCTCTTTTAGTTCATTTTTGTTGATAAACCTTTTTGGTGTTAAATCTCTGCGTGGTGTCTGACCATTTATATTAGATAAACATCCGCCTTAGTACTGTGTGTACCAACATTTGTATGAAGAATCTAGCACAGTTGAACTCTATGATTTCATTAGATACCAACCTTAACAATCCCAATCAATCAGTTAATCCAACAGCATGGGAAGGATTTTAATTCGTTAAGGGCATCAAATATAAATTAATACATTGATATCTTGAACTTATTGCGGACTTTTTGTTCTGCCGGTGACATCTTTATCCATGTTTTCATTGCTCTTATAATTTTACTTGGAACTCGCAGAAATTCCTTGAGGCTGTCAATCTGGCTGAAGGATTATCGCTAGAGACTCCTATTTATGTGGTAACAGAAGGACGAGAACCTACATTTTTCACTCGTTTCTTTGAATGGGATTCTTCAAAGGCAAATGTATGCATACTATCAATTCATATTCTTGTATTCAGCGAAATCAGTTGTCATCATTCAACTACTAGGTTTTGATGCGGTTGTGGAATGTGTAGATGCATGGAAATTCATTTGAACGGAAGCTTGCCATGTTGAAAGGAAAAAAGCAGCATTTGGAAGTAAGCAACTCTATAGACATTTTCGTGTTCATGTGAAATGTATAGTTGCCTTAGTTTGTTTTCTTCGCTGTCTTGTTAATCAAATGTCTATCATGTCGTTTGAGTTTTGGGGCCTGACTATCACATTCTAGAACCTACAAGCAGAGAAGGGGAGTCAACATGTAGCAAATGGACGTTGAAAAGCTTCATTGCCGGAAACTTACTTTCTATTGTCCACATTTGAGTGATCGTTTTGCCAACCTTGTTTTATAGGTGACTCGTAATGAAGTTTATAATATTAGATGCATTGGTGATTGATGTGAGCGAGCCTCAATTAACTGTAAAAGTTGTTCCTAGGTGACATAAGTACGAGGCATGAAAAAAGCCTCTGTGGAAATGAAATTAAAAGGCAACATGTGAATGTATCCATCCTCCTCTACCCGTACGAGTTGGTACACCAGTGAGCCTTTTTAGTAAAATTTGGTTTAGGGTTGGTCTGGTAATTAGACTGTATGTCCGGGATGTACTTGGTCATTTATCGTCCTCCAGGAATTTATTGGGAAGCTTAGATATACGTTTATAGTGGTTAAGTTTAGATATTAGGATTATAATCTCCTTTAATTAACAGCAGATCGCTTATTCATGCTTCACTTTAACATGTCATGTAGGCTTCTATGCGGAACTCGCTGAAAGTATCTTCTAGGGAGACAACTCCAGACGGTTTGAGAGGCAACTCTATTATTAGTTCGAATGGGAGGGGAAGTACCTTTTCTCCTGTATCCAGTGTCTCTGGGTCAAATTCTAAGTCCTCATACAACCACACCTTTTCCAGCTCAGATCCAAATGCTAGAAAGCTCTTTTCAGCATCTCCTTCTCATGAAAATGCCGGTAATGTCAGAACCTGTAATTCGTCAAGCTAAATCTAAGCCAACCAAAGTTCTTGAGCATGTAAATAATATAGCAGTGGTATAGGCCACAATGAGATCGTCAAAATGAATCATTACGGAGTATATGGGCACTATGTTGAGGGCGAGCCTTGTAAATAACCTACTTTGGAAGTGTAAGAGAATGCAGTGTACTGATGCACCTGCCTTCTCCCAATCCAACATAGTTGGGGAACATTATGCACTGGGTTAGCCCTTCTTTCATACGTGCTCTATATTTCGTATTAATAAGGGAAATAGGGATGCACCATTTGAGATTTTTTTTACCAAGTGGGTCAAATTGATCATTATGGGTCCCTACCGTTATCTTGAAAAGGTGCATCCAGTTGATTTTGGACAAAACCAATTGCCTATGAATTTCTGCATTTGACCCTGTTTGCAAATGTTCATTGTTTACTGCAGGCTTTCCAGCGGCAGAGGCAAGCTCTCCACTCAGTGCGCAGGTGGCCCAGGCTGATGATAGTAATGTTAGTGTAAACACATTAATACATCCGTATACGCGGCTGAAAGTGGACTCGAGCGATCCTGCCACAGGCATAGATGTAACTAGAAGAGAGGTAATTTTTGCTTTCCATCGTATGCATCATATTGAATTTCGGAAATTTTGCTGCCATAATTTAATTTCGGGTTTTGTTTGTTTTGCTACCCTCTGTCATCCTGGTTAATACAAATGTTTTCTTTTTGTTTATGCTCTTATTTCCCACCTTGCTAAAGTTGACAAATAAAAGTTTGATATCATATAGGTTTACTTAAGCGATGAAGAGTTTGAAGAGAAGTTCCAGATGACACGGAAGGCTTTTTATGGCCTTGCGAAATGGCGACAGAACAAGCTGAAGTTGACACTGAATCTCTTTTAATCACACTATAACACGATGACTGACGATATATTCAGGCCAAGTTTCCTGTCAGGTAGTTCGATGATTGGCATGTGCGAAGAAGTTGTAGATTAGACAGAGGAATCTTAAAGCAGCAGAAAACGGTTGCTGTCATATGAGATATGAATGCTTGTGTTTGCATAATCTTCTTTCATTTCGAAAATTACGTGTTACTGTTTTCCAAACTTGTAAAATTGTCACTGGAGGCTTTCTCGATGTAAGACCAAAAAAAATATCTCTTTTTTGTCAGCAATTTCCCATTTTCCCTTTGACGATTCTTCCAAAGAGTGCTGGTCCGGTAGGCGTGAAAGCAATGATAATGAACGTGCGGCCGAGGGAATTAATTCGAGGGTTTGAAAGTGGGGCCCGCTGTCTCTTTCTTTGAGCACTGGTGTCTTCTGTAAGGACCACTATTAACAGGTTTTGTGTGTCTTTTTTACTCATCTTTCTTCAGTTTAAAGAAATCAGTTTTTGCACTAAAAATAAAACTAGTTACCAAGAATATTTGATGATCATCACCATTTAAAAGTTATTTTCAACATGGATCGATTCAATATTCATTCTATCCCTGAGTATTGACTATTAACAATAGAAGATGGACCTATAATTATGTAATATCTAATGACATTATCGAAACATTAAGATTATCCTTCATATAGTATAATGATAAAAGTCATATTAAAATTCAAACTTCTCTTAAAAAGAAAACAGTTTCTTCTAGGGTCGGAGTTTTATGATAGATAATTAATTAATAGAATAGAATAGGTAACAATTAGTAGCTGTACTTTGAAGAAAATCTCCACCAGCACAAACCTGTACTGTATATAATCCCATGTGCTTTGTGTTCTAAAAAGGATTAATATATTAATAAAATGGTGTGATTGGTGATACTTTGGACGTGCGAAGATATCAAATGATTGAATCTCATTCGCCGGTAAAACCATGCAATGATCTGACAATCGGAAGTCCACTTCCACCTACCAATACAACATATTCATAATTTTCTCTTATCCATCCCTATAACTTAAAACCTTAATTTTACTTGGAAAAAGTAAAAGCATCCTTTTCTTCTCTCTTCTTCCCCACACGTATCTACCTCAGGTATATTCCCTTCTTCTTCTTCACTTCATCTTCTTCTATAAAGTTTGCTGCTTTACCTCTTCTTTCTCGACTCTACATCACCAGGCCTTGAAAATGGCGGACCGGCCGACACCCATCATCACCTTTACCTTATTTCTTTACTTGGTACTTTCTACCCAGTCCCTTAACTTGGAGAATTCACACAAAAAAGCCAAAACAAAAGGACCCATTAAAACCGTAGTAGTTATGGTCATGGAAAATCGTTCCTTTGACCACATCTTGGGCTGGCTCAAATCTACCCGACCAGATGTCGACGGTCTTACCGGAAAAGAACACAACAGGATCTCAGTCTCCGACCCGTCCTCTGAAAAGGTTTACGTCTCGGATGATGCTCACTTCGTTGACTGGGACCCTGGCCACTCGTTTCAAGCGATCAGAGAACAAATATTTGGCTCGGAGGATGATAGCAAATCAAACCAACCATTAATGAACGGGTTTGCCCAGCAAGCGGAATCCATGAGCGAAAACAGATCAAGGACCGTGATGGGTGGTTTTAAACCGGAGACGTTACCTGTTTACACAGCGTTAGCTAATGAGTTTGCGGTTTTCGACCGGTGGTTTGCTTCGGTTCCGGCTTCAACTCAACCGAACCGGTTTTATGTGCATTCAGCGACATCACATGGAGCCACAAGCAACGTACGGCGAGATCTAATACATGGATTTCCGCAAAAAACAATATTTGATTCACTGGACGAAAATGGCCTTACTTTTGGTGTATATTACCAGAATATTCCTGCCACTTTGTTCTTCAAATCCCTCAGAAAATTGAAGCATCTCATCAAGTTCCACCAGTATGGATTGAAGTTCAAAAGACACGCCAGGCTCGGCAAGCTGCCGAATTATGTGGTCATCGAGCAGCGTTACTTCGACGTTGAGCTATTTCCGGCCAACGACGACCACCCATCGCATGACGTGGCCATTGGCCAGAGGTTCGTAAAGGAGGTCTATGAGACGCTGCGGAGCAGCCCCCAGTGGAATGAAATGGCTCTGCTAATAACGTATGATGAGCACGGTGGGTTCTACGATCATGTGCCTACACCTGTCACGGGTGTGCCCAGCCCTGACGGGATTGTTGGCCCTGACCCGTTTTACTTCCGGTTTGACCGTTTGGGAGTGAGGGTTCCTACGCTGTTGATTTCGCCTTGGATTGACAAGGCCACTGGTGAGTGCTAGTTGATAATAAGTTTTGTCTGTTAATGAAATGGCGAGTGGGTTTTCTTCAAAGCGGTGAATTGTTTTTGGTGCAGTGATTCATGAGCCAGCTGGGCCTACACCATATTCTCAATTCGAGCATTCATCAATCCCTGCAACTGTGAAGAAGCTTTTCAATCTCAAATCAAACTTCCTTACGAAGAGAGATGCATGGGCTGCTACTTTTGATCATTACTTTAACATCCGCTCTTCTCCCCGTGATGATTGTCCAGGTTGTCCGCAATCCTAACTCTACTATTTTCGTGGTTCAGGAAAGACCATTAATTTTTGAAATCTGTACGCAGAAACTTTGCCCGAAGTGTTGATGTCGCTGAGGCCAAGGGGACCCAAATCAGACATGCGGCTGTCCGAGTTTCAAGTTGAACTCATCCAACTTGCATCACAACTCAACGGTGATCATGTCTTGAACACTTACCCTGATATTGGGAAGAGCATGACAGTGGGAGAAGCCAACAGATATGCCGAGGAAGCAGTCAGGAGATATCTGGAAGCTGGAAGGGCTGCTCTTAAAGCTGGAGCCAATGAATCTGCAATAGTTACAATGCGACCTTCCCTCACAAGCCGAATTCCAGAAAGAGACCATGACAACTACGTGAAAGCCTACTAGTTTATTCTTGTGTAATCGATCGGCTGTAAATACGCTTCTAAGTGCTACTACCTACTGCTGTGCATAATCATCAAAAACCCTATGATCGTAAAAAGACAAATGTTGTAAACTTATACTGCCAAATTCGTCACCATTAATCAATATATACATACTACGCATTGGAATGTGTTATTTTTAGTTTGAGCGGTTCATCTTTCCATCGAAATTAAGGCCATACTGGAATACAGACGCATGCTAATGATTGGTGGCTTCCATTAATTTATGTAATGATCACATTGTCAGCCTCTCCATATCGTGCAAGGAGAATGCGCCTGACGGTCAGTAGTCAGCAAATTGTGCAATGGTCCATCCCAAATTGAACGCAGAAGTACAAACATTGCAATGCCCTCCAACATATGCTCACTAATGTTGTTGATGCAGTTGTGGATAGCATCTCTTACTACCTTTTCGGCTTCGCTTTCGCAGGTGTCCCCTCCAATACTAACCCTTTCATCGGTACATGCTTCTTTATTCTCATAGATATTTCCAACACCACTTGCGGCTATAGTTTCTTCCTTTAGCAATGGGCTTTTGCAATAACAGCTGTTGGAATCACTAGTGTCTCTATTGCCGGACGAGCCCAGTTCAGTGCTTACCTCGTTTTCTCGATTTTCTTCACTGGGTTTGCTTTTCCGATTGTGGCTCACTGGGTTTGGCCACCCCATGATTGGCTCGGTCATAATTAAAGTTACCTGCTATTTCCGTCTGGTGCGATTAATTTTCCGGCAGTGGTGAGGTGTATGTAGTGGGCGTCGTTGCTAGTTTTGGGGCTCGTTCATAGAAGGCCCTCGGGTTGGTTGGTGATGCTTTTGGAAATCCTATGACCATGCATGGGCATAATGCGACTTTAGTGGTACTTGGAACATTCCAGTAGTAGTTTGGTTGGTTTAGGTTTAATCCTGGCTCGTTCGATAAGATTCTTGTACCCTACCCCAACACATAACAGATCAAGGTAACTAAGGTAAAGAACTGCCGTTGGTCAGACTGTAGCCACAGGCGCATTGGCTGGTTCAACAGCTACCCTGTTCAGCCGGAGAGTAATAGCGGGGCATTGCGATGCTTTAGATGTTTGCAACAGAGTGTGCTTGGTGGATTTGCAGCAATTACTTCAGGTTGTGCAGTGGTTTTATCGGTGCTTGGATACTGATTGGGTTCAGAGTTGTAATTTGATGACCTACTGAAGGCAACTCAACTGCATGGCAGGTGCAAAGCTTGGGTTTTATATTCCTTGGTGGTTTGCAAAACAAGACTTCGTGATTGGAGCTTATGAACCAGGTGAGACAAGTGCGGTATAAGACCTCATGACCTACTACTATTAGCTTGGGGTTGGGGTCTTATGGGATATAGTGATTGAGGGGTGGGCCAGTTTAACAACAGGACCTGCTTTCTAGGCACTTCACAAGCTTAGCATACTGAGGACACCAACAGAAGAAGAAATTACAGGTCTCAATATCTCTAGGTCTGGCGGATATGTTCACATTTCTCATCCAAAACAATACCAACCGAGTATGTATGCTGATTATACGTGCCTCCAAGCTCAACATCATTCCCCATTCTATGAGATTTCCTAGAAGAGTTAAATTTTCATTTGATCCAAAACACTTGACCCATGTTTGATTTCATCCATCAAGTTTGAATGTATATGTATGTAGTTGCTCATTTCCGACATTCTGTTCTGTTCTACCTTCGTCAACGACGCCTCTTTCTGCTATTTTGATCAGAATTCAGATGACAGACGCCCATTAAGAACCAAGAAAGAACTATTTCTTCTTGCAACTGGGAACGTCCTAGAGTTGCCCCTGCCAACTGACATCTCCAATGATTGCTGGAAAGCTTGATCATTGCCAATAAGCCACTATTAATTCCTATAATCAACGACCATCCACGGTTCTAAAAATTTTATTAGAAGATCATGCATGTGTAAGAAACAGGTCCGAATGTAATGCATCACTTGTGGCTTTCACAATAAAAGCATTCCAAGCAAATTACAGGTTGGGTTTATGTAATTCAAGTTTATGGCAAGAAATAACTAGCGCAATCATACTCGAGCCTTTTTTTTATATAATTTTTTTCCCCAAAACCTATTAAATTCAATCATTAATTGCCATTGGCCATTTACATTCAAACATTCCTTGACTATGTTATTTACAGTCGTTAATATACAGAAAAGCCTTCAAGCTTCAACACACAAACTCTTAGCTAACATAAGAATCGTAAGGAATGAGAGGCAGCTTATCAATGTACATGAATAGCCTTTTGCAATTCTCTCTCAAAATTAAAGGCAAATCAACTGTATCGGACTTATCTGTATAGATCCAAAGATCACCAGAATTTACTCTTTTAAGATTATCGCGGCAAAAGGGGCAAGATTTAGACCTTTCATGCCTGTCAACAAAGAGAACACTTGAATTTTCTAGCATTGCAATAATCAATGAACAGACGATGCAGTTAGATTTCAGGAAGAAGAAGAAAAAAGGAAGGGAAGGTTACCAATTCTGATAGCACTTTAAACACAAAGAATGGTTGCAATTAGGCAATATGACCTTGCTGTTGATCTCCAAGCAAATCCCACATTCCTCTTCTCTTTCCATATCAATCTCAGAGAGTTTCTCTATTTCTAGCTCATCATTTCTTCTATATCGGACATTACAAACCTCTTGCTGTTTCTTATCTTCCAAATCGGTAATTCCTCTTTGAAGTTGCAACAGAGAAGGAAATATTACCGCTGTTCATAGAGATTCAAGCTTTTAAGCATTCAAAGCTATAAATAATTAAAATTTCACAGATTGAGCATGTTTCCTCCACAAATTTGTGGAGTCATCAAATGCCAAACCCCAAAAACAACATTACAAAATGCATACCATAATTAAACATTTAGAAGAAAATGAACCTTGTAGGAAAGCCGCTCACCATAAAATTCTCTAAGGCTAGCTTTCCTTTCATAAACAGACATAGTAGTGTTTCCATCAGCATAGTTCTGCAACAATCACCACATTTGTCACCCACAACAGGAAGTTGTAATAGCATATCATTGCACAACATAAACAGAAAATACAGTAAATAAATGGTAAGAAAATGGACGCGAATGAAAACACAAGAGACGAGAAGGAGAAGGAAGAAAAGAAAGCAAAGCCTGAAAAAGTAATGGAGAATAAAGCGTACCAAATAAATAAGAATTCTAAGCAAACCAAGGGCACCAGCAAGGTGACAATCAGTCCACTGAACAAGAAAGAGCAAGAAGTGGGCGGCTGGACCATATGATAATCTCATCTGAAAGCAAGCTCCATCATCCTCCCTTGGGTAATCCAATGCACTGAGACAGAGATGATTGTGAAGCAGGTTAACATTCAAGCCGCGAATAATTCACATTTCACATGCAATATTCAACCCAAAAACCACCGCAATCCCAAATATAAATGAATACCCAAATCATCCATCATTGCAAAAAAAAAAAAAAAAAAGAAAAAACAAGCAGCACAGGTTAAAGAATCTAATTAACAAGATAATGATGATGCCAATGATGTTGTTGATGGAAAAAACATCAACTGAACCGTTTATCTAACACATTTGGTCACATGATATCGAACTGGCAAGACTCGATGAAATTGAAGATTAAAAAGAAAAACAAAGCCCTCGTCGTAATTGAATAAAAGAAATGGAGAATGCAGAGAGTGGGAGAGTTACAGAGTGTTGGCGTATTGGATATCAGCTTCGAGAGCTTTAAGAGAATCCCTAAAAGACAATTTTCCCATCAAACAGACAGAAAGATCGACGAGAGAGAGCAATTTCTTTTAATCAAACGATTGATTGTGGGTAACATTACAGCTAAAGCTATCTTATAAAGGACCTCGGTTCCGCGGGTTTGCAGGAATGGGAAGGGGAAGCTGCAGCTAGGGCGAAATTACAATTGTACCCTCACGATTAGATGTTTTGATTCGGTATTAAACACTAAAACAAGAAGTAATCGTTTATTTAAAAAGAAGAAAAACAGGAGGGGTAAAACGGTAAAAGGAAAAGATAAAGTTGTTGATAAGGTCGATGACTTGTGAACATAAATAGTAAAAACAAGGAAAGCGAAAACATGTTGGCGCCGCTGCCTGTTTTGGAACCAAACTTATCCATTCATAGTTATATATGTAATGATTATCCTGACCAATTTGGTCAGTGACATTTGATTCTCATAATACTATAAACAAGCAGAGTACTGTTATTATACAAAATGATTTTTTTTGAATAAAAGACACTTATCAGGTATAATTTGATGTATTTCTATAATCCATGTATACAGCGGACACCTTTGATTGTGGGACGTGCATCATTCAGCTGGCTATTGTTCTTCTTTTTCTTTTTTGACTAAGTATAATAAATCATGGTTTGCTGTGGTGGTGAATTTTCATGTTCTTTGCCCGTAGCGTCTCTGCCTTTGTTGGAATGAAGTCAAGGCCTCTGCGAATCCCTCCTTTCCGAAGTCTGGCCACAGTTCTTCTGCGAAGAAAAGTTCTGTGTAGGCCAATTGCCACAGCAAGAAGTTGCTGATTCTAAGTTCACCGCTTGTTCTGATTAACAGATCAGGTGATGGGAACTCTGAGCAGTTCGTTTCCAGTTCCTGTTCTATCAGATCTTCACTTATGTCTTCCGGTTCTACCGCACCTTGTTTTACCCGGCTTGCTATGCTTTTGCATGCTTTCACCACATCATATTTCCCGCTGTAGCTAACTGCTACAAGAAGGTGAAGCCTGGAGCATTCTTTAGTTGTGTCCTCTACTTCATCAATTAGTTTCTGCAGAGACTCTGGAAGCCTTGATGCGTCTCCAATCATGGATATTCGGATGCCATCCCTGTCATTAGCATGAATAGCAAAATCAAATTCCAGACAGACACATGTCGATTAGAGCTAGTGGCATTAACTAGTCAGCAGCTTTACCTCACAAAATTTTCCACTTCCGATTTCAACACTCTTTCAAACAAACTCAGCAAGAATTCAACCTCCAACTGCAGTATTTGTAAGCAAATCCAGTCAGTCGGATGATTTGATTAATTATGCTATTGGACATATATGAAACTCAAATATGTGCAAGTAAAGCGAGACCAGAAAAACAAACCTGGGGCCTAGTCCAATTATCACAAGAAAAAGCAAAAACGGTAAGAACTTTAATCCCCCAATGACCACAAAGCTTCATAATTTCCACCAAAGACCGAACACCCTGTTCATGCCCTTTGGATGCTACCAAGCCTCGCTGCTTGGCCCATCTCCCATTGCCATCCATAATAATAGCAACATGCCGTGGCATCAACTCTGGCCGGAGCCCCTCAGGCAAAGGGGTAACATCACTAGAACCATCTTCTTCCTGTTTCACAAGTACCTCTGTTTGAGTTGCTACAAGAGGAGCAAAACACCGACGAAGAAAAGGGCGCGTCTGGGTATTAGTTGAAGGGCAGAATCTGGTAGGATTTTGACGGGTAGTAAGAGTATTATGAAGTGGCAGAGGCAATTGCAGTTGCAAGGATTGCATTGTACTCGCTGTCGATGCTTAATTTGTCCCTCTTGTTTCTTCTCTTGTGGGAACTACAACTCTGCCTTGTGCCGCTGGCGTTAACACTACTATATACAACGGCTATCTGACGGAGATGGTGACATGTTCAATATGTGGTGAGACATAGATCCGTTTAGAACTCCGTTTCCATGTTTGTGATAATAAGCCAAGAATATGTGGTCAGAATGAGCACGGACAGGAGACTGTAGATCTTTTTTCTTTTCTTGTCTTTGTTTGTTTTGGTCTCTCAGGGAGCTTATCAGATCGAGACCGTTGAGTGCCTGTAAATCACAAATGAGCTGATGATAATTCCCTGTCGCGACATCGTACTAGCAAGAACCGGACGGTAAAGCTCTAGAACATGCGATGCTAAGACAAGTAACTTGCTCAGGACAAAACATCAGAAAATCAAATTGAAACCTCGCCCACCACATTTAAATTGGTGATCATAATTTCTTCAGGGAAGTAATATTTAGGCATGGTGTTTGGAATTTACATCGACCTCATAGATCATTTTTGATATTTTTCTTCTAAGCATACAAAGAAAATATGCAAAAAACCAATCTGTATTAAATCAAACTAAGGTAATTCAGATTTTAACAAAATGGATTATGAAACAAACATAAAGTAAAAGACTCAAATCACATAGTTGATTACCGCAATAATATACTTATTCCACTTATCATTTATAAGTAATAAATATGATTTATCATACAATCTTTCATGTTTAATATCATACTTTAATCATAGCTCTTATCTTACTTCAATATATGATATCATTTATGATGTAACATTATTTCGTAAAGGATTAATAAACTCCATCATTCTATAAGAAATATTTATTATTATTTTTTCTTTTGTATACCAACATAAAGCACATATGAATATTTCTTTAATACATTCATTTGTGAAGATATGTTTTTTTGTAATAATAAATAACAATCATTCATTCTTTCATTTGAGACATACCATTTTAATATTTCAAGCTTTATTAACTGTATTTATATAAATAATCTATATCATACATTACTAATTAAATATTTCGATGACTTACAAACCATATGCGTACATAAAATACAAGTATTTGCTGCCTATATATATATATAGATACAATGATAGTTGCATAAACATTAATAATAGGTAGGAATTAGTTACACACAAAAATGACTATACAAGTAGTTATACAAAATATAAGCTCGCTTGATTATACTGGTGCTTTAAAGATCCAAACAATTATCTAACTACTTTGATATATGTTTGTCAAATAATAAATATTGAGTATAAAACTCAATTGTGCCTGTTAAAAATAAATTATAAGTAAATTGTAATATAATTCTGATAGCAATGAGGAATCCATTTAATATATCATTAAACAATCATTTATAATATAAATTTATAAATAAAAGGCACAACCATAAGATTATGGGCTTATGAGCATAGTACCAAATGATTCTCATTTATCATTCATATTATCTGAATTATATAACACATTAAACATCAATCATATTTTCAAATCATGTATCAAATATCATAATGATAATTGTTGATAAATGAATTCTCATTCTTTTTTTTTATTAAAGATATATCATATGTTAATGGATACATTTATGTAATGCATTCTCATTTTTTTCCCTTTTCATTATTTCTAAGTCTTCATTATATCATTGTCTTATTGACAATTTTCTATCTCATCATCATCATTTTGTTATCTTTGATTTTCATTATCTTTGATTGTGAATATATGTGTGTGTATATATATATTATTTATCTATTTATTTATGTATGTATTTATTTATTAGCATCCCCCTTATTTCTTCTTTGCATACACACACATGTGCAAATTGTATATATTTATATGTGTATAAGTATATATATTAGCAACTCCCTTGTTTCACCCTATTATCATGCCAATGTATATGATGCATGATCTATTCAATCACATTATGCATATGGTTCATCATACAATCTCAATATTGCATTATTCATAACTCATCCATGAAAAAGCCAACAAATATACCATAAGCAACACATAATGTTCACATTGATCTCATTGACAATGTACTCATATTATAAGCTTTATGTATACTTGTTCTTCATATTTATAGAAACATAAACCTGCTGTGATGCGTATCTTGATCCTTTGTAGGTGTAGAGGTCATAATTTCTCCCTTATCAATACCTAAATACAATATTTATTCATTCTTAGTTTATCATATATTATGCAAAGCATATACACAAATCATTCCATACATGTCATCAACCATGAACACAATTATACATATATTGGTTCATTACTTCCTATTATATTTTATAATAATTCATCATTCATATCATATGCACGAGCTAACTATGCATTCATTATCCAAAGCAACATTCAACTTGTGGTCTTTCCTAAACCCTATTCTTATAAACATATAGTTGTTTCAATACTTAGTTTGTATAATTCACATTATAACCTTAGCTTTTACACTCTTAAATCATAATTCAATGTTTAAAAAATGGCTCATTATGTTTTATTCACTTTTGGGCTCTTCATAAGTCATGTACTAACTTTTCCCTTCCAAAACCAACTTTCAAAAAGTTCCAAAGGCCTACATGATCTATATGACTCATGTAGAACATTGCCCCTCATAATGCTTGGTTAAAGATAACTTCCAAAGGGCTACAATGGTCATGTAAAATATTGCTCCCTTTTAAAAACACCCCATCTTTTCTCTCCTTTCAAGAACCTAATCACTATTAATGGAGTCTCAAGCCCCCTTAACATGATCTCATGGTTCAAACATTATACAAACACCTCATAAACTCGTAAATAATATCAACCCAAAGCATATTAAAGTTCTAACATTCATCAAATTACAATTCAGCATAATCCTACACACAGTACACAACCTTCAAACTTCCTTTCAAGTTCATCCATTTTAAGAACCATGAAGAAGATGGACTCCAACATTCATCTTAGTTCAAAATTTCAAACTTTTCACAACACCACACTCATGCAAGCAACACAACAAGATAAAAAAAGCATCGAAACCCATCATTTACATTAAATATGCATGTACTCTCTTCAAGCTCTAACAAAATGATTCACTCTTTTCTAGGTTTCAATTTTTTACTCATTATTTATATTAAATATACATGTACTCTCTTCATGCTCTAACAAAATAATTCACTCCTTTCTAGGTTTCAATTTTTTACTCATCATTTACATTAAATATACATGTACTCTCTTCAAGCTTTAACAAAATGATTCACTCCTTTCTAGGTTTCAATTTTTCTAACTTCTTATGTCCACTACAAATCATCATTCTTTTGTTTTTTCTTAAGGTTTGGTAGGTTGGAATCACTTCTTCACTTCCTTATAGAAGTTTCTTCCTTTTTGCTCTCTCTAATTTCTTGGTTGCATTTCTTACACTCACAAACTTCCCTTTCTCACTTTTTTTTCTTCTTACCCTTTCTTTATATCTATCTATCTTCTTTTTATTAAGTTTATTCATTACTATAAGAAAGTCAAAGTTAATAATTTACCCAAGTCCATACTTTTGACTACCAACACACTCCCTTCCTTCCTTCAATGCCACTTCTTACAGTCCATTTTTCTTTCTTTTTAAATCTCTTATACAAATACTTATTTATTTCTCTTATCCATATTTGTCATCCATTATAGTCCTCTTACAACACACACCAACACTCACATACAAATCAAATTAATAGCATCTAACATGACAACTATGTTGTTAATTACTTATGTTCAAGTATGACAAATGAAACTCCTTATATGCATAGCAGCAACATAAATTATATTATATTTTACATAATAAATTTAAGCTAGAATCTTAATCTCATAATACACATAAAAAATCATCTTAAAATCAATAATTTATCTTCTCAAATAGTAATTATAATAGAGCATATTTTTACATTGTTCAAAGGAAACAATACAATTTATCATTTACATTACATAATAAAATGCATGCAATCAATTAATAATTAGTTTAACACATAAATCTTATACCTTTGCTTTTTAATTAAATATTCAATTATATCCTTAGAATGATACGATTAAATCTTATTCTTACTCTTGACTTATATTGAGATCTTATAATATCAAAAAAATATTTAATAACAATTTTACACTAGAAATATAAAGAAATAATAATTAAAGTATTGCTGAAATTAGCTTCGGTGAATGATTCTGTTCCTTTCCGAAAACGTATCGTAAATATGTAATAGGCAACAAAATCCTCTTTGCTGCATGTAACCCGGCCATGGTCAAGTTGACAGAATGGAAAGGAAGCTTCTGTACCTGGAAAACAGAACCGGTCAACTCTGCCAAAAAAAACAAAAACGACAGCAAGAAGAAGAAGGCAAACAACAGCCACAAGAAGAGTAACAAACTAATCAAGCTGCACCACATTCCTTGAATTACTAAACTGTCATTTTTCATCATTCCAAATTACCCTTTTGCACCTCTGCTGAAGCCCCTCATTGAGTAAATTATCAAGGTTAATTTCGGTATTTCCAATTCACCTTCGAAGTTTTCGTATTCTAATCGCTCGCTAACAACCTATTTAAACACGCTCCCACACACACTTTCACAATCTGTGCAGTGATCCGCATTCAAAACGTCACGTTTCTCTCATCCTAAGTTCAAGCCATGGCAGCAGCCACGGACGGTTCGGAATATTTCGAATTGCAAATAGATCCCTCTAGAGAGTCATTTGCACGTCCCTCCAATGTGGATTCTTTGCAAGAAGACGAAGATGAGTTAATGTGGGAAGCCATCTCAAGGTTGCCGTCACAACGGCGAGGAGACTTCGCTTTGTTGAGACGGTCAGCGTCTGAGTATCGAGAGGGAGGAGCTAAACGAACCGAGACGATCGATGTTACTAAACTCGATCGTTCTAGTAGGGCACTTGTCGTTAAAAAAGCTTTGGCTACCAATGCTCAAGATAATCATCGTCTCCTTTCTGGAATCAAAGAACGTCTAGATAGGTAAGGTAACCCTAGTTTTATGCTCACAAGCTTTCATTCTTTTGTTCTTTTTTTTTTTTCTAAAAATTATTTTATTTATCAGTTCTTATATATGATTGGTAGTTTCTTAAATTTTGAATACGTATCAAGTTTGATTGTTTCTGGTTTCCTTGATCTCATGTACACAGAGTTGGATTGAAGGTGCCAAACATTGAAGTGAGGTTTCAGGGGTTGAAAGTGGTAGGAAACGTGAGAACTGGCTCAAGAGCTTTGCCTACGTTGGCAAATGTTGTCCGTGACACTTTCGAGGTCTATTATCACACTCTTATTTTATTATACTTCACTTTTACTGTTGCGAATACCTGAGATCTGTATTGGTATGTTCCTTTACTGTAATATTGGATGCAGGATATACTTACCTGCTTGAGAATATTTCGACCTAAGAAACGTGGCTTAACTATTTTGAACGATATCAGTGGTGCAATAAAGCCAGGAAGGTAATCACATTTTCATCAGCGATTTGGTATCGTGTCTTAGGTCCACTGTCAAAGAAATTGGGTTTCTATAAATGCGGAAAAGTGAAATGTGATCTAGTCTTAGACTGATTGTCTTCCTCAAAAAGAAACAAATATTTAGTTTGGCTACCATCAAATATTGCGGATCTTATAGCTGAAATTGATCTAATTACGTGGCTATATTTAAACCTTTCTAAATTTGCGCATCGTTTGCTTTTATACCTGTGCCCTCGGATTAGTTGTTGGTTTCACGTGTTATCTACTCCCTGTGATGATTTCATCTACCGTTTTGGATTTTGTAGGATGACATTGCTTTTAGGACCTCCAGGTTCTGGAAAATCAACCTTGCTTTTAGCTCTCGCCGGGAAACTCGACAAGAACTTAAAAGTTAGTTGT
This sequence comes from Dalechampia spathulata, assembly GCA_948192965.1. Lineage (NCBI taxonomy): Eukaryota > Viridiplantae > Streptophyta > Magnoliopsida > Malpighiales > Euphorbiaceae > Dalechampia > Dalechampia spathulata. The sequence goes on along the minus strand of CANYBF010249115.1, from coordinate 9,954 downwards.
GCTTGCTGCTATTATTTCCTCGAACCAATCACGGGTTTCAAGTGACAAAATGACAGATTACACTCTTTATGAACAAGCTATTATACTAAAGATATAATTTTACTCATCTACTTTAATATAGTCCTTAAAAACAACACTTAAATTTAACCTACATATTATTTATTGATCTTATTCATGCATAAGGAGAGAGGCTATGCCTGCCGGCCTGATTTATACACATACAAGCTAAACTTTGCTCCATGTAACCCTAATTTCAGGTAGTTTTGGTAACGGGAAGGGGATGGGGATCATCTAAGATGGAGATTCTCCACCTTCTCCTTACCTAAACAAGGTCAAAATTTTCCATTCCCACCTTGCAGGATTTTTTTTATCTTTTAAAATATTTTTATTTAATAATAACAATATAAAATTATTATTTTATAATATCTATAAATATTATAGAAAGTACATACATGTTAAAATAATTAATATTTGAAATTTTTGTAATGAATATTAGTTATTATATATAAACATTAGTATTTTTAAATTTATAAATATTAATATATTTATATATAACTAATAAAAATTATATAATATTTTTTAATATATATATAAAAATTATATTCAACGTAGGGCGAGATCCCCACAGGAAGATCCTTGTCCCTGCCCTGTATTTCCCATTCCGTTCGAAGTAAGCCCCATGGGATGGTAATTTCACCTAATTATATATGTATATATGTATGTATACAATTGATATTAACTGTAGCTTCCATGTTCATTTATTACACCTTCAGCAAACTGGAACCATAACATACAATGGCCAAAAGCTTAATGAATTTTACGTTAGAAGGACTTCTGCATACATCAGTCAAGTAGACAATCACATTGCGGAGCTTACTGTACGAGAAACTTTAGATTTTGCTGCTAGTTGTCAAGGTGCAAGTGAAGGCTTTGCAGGTGTGACTCTTCATTAAGGAATTATAAGATTCATGATGTTAGATTACACTGAAATTTAACCATGGAAGCAAAAAAATCTGAAAATTATTCAGCTAGCAACTTATAATGAAATGCAGGTGGAGACTGATGCTTCCTGCTTCGTTTTTTTCTTTTTGGCATCCATTGCTTCCAGCTTACATGAAAGATCTTATCCATTTGGAGAGGGAACGGAACATACGCCCCAGTCCAGAGATCGATGCTTTTATGAAGGTGATTAACATTTTGCATTCTTAAATTTACCGTTACAACTATCTCAATGTACTTATTGCATAATATCATATATATTCATTGAGCAGGCATCTTCTGTCGCTGGTAAAAAGTACAATGTCTCCACGGACTACGTGTTGAAAGTGCTTGGCCTTGATGTATGCTCAGACACCGTAGTAGGTAGTGATATGCTGAGAGGCGTCTCTGGAGGTCAAAGAAAAAGGGTTACCACCGGTCTCTCTCTCTCTCTCTCTCTCTCTCTCTCTCTCTCTCCCTCTGGTAGCTCATCATCCCCCTTATACCTTAACAAATTCATATAATTTGTTTACTTTGTTCTATGTCTTTCGCACATCAATTTTTTTTTCCTGAACCATTTCTTTAGATGAGTTTAGATAACTTAATTGATAAGACTCCATGACGATGAGACCTTTCTTTGTTATTTCCCCCCTTTTTTGGTAGCTTACGCTTTTTATTTTCTACAAAGAGTAAGGACTGACGTTGAGTTAATGTTAACAAAATCTGGGAGAGTACAGCAGAAGTGAATGTTACATATTCTTTGTCATTTATACACTATCCTCCCCTTTCTTCTAACAGTCGAACACTTGACTTTGAGCTATTCCGCAATTGTTTGGTACAACGTGAGAGTTTTAATTTCTTTAGCATTCTTTTGTTGAATGATAACAATCAACATGTGACCTTTGCAGGAGAAATGATTGTTGGGCCAAGAAAAACCTTGCTAATGGACGAAATATCCACTGGACTCGATAGTGCTACAACTTATCAAATAGTGAAATGTATACGGAACTTTGTTCATCAAATGGAAGGAACTGTATTAATGGCTCTTCTTCAACCTCCTCCCGAGACATTTGATCTGTTTGATGATTTGATGTTATTATCGGAAGGTTACATGGTCTATCAAGGTCCTCGAGCAGAGGTTTTGGAGTTCTTCGAGTCACTAGGATTTCGACTACCACCACGAAAAGGAGTTGCAGATTTCCTTCAAGAGGTATGTTTTCTTGAGATGCTTCTAAGGCTGGTTGTGATTTTCTTGGAGTGCTTCAAGAGGTATGTTTTCTTGAGGTATGTTTTGGTAAAATGAATTTTTTTCTGTCAGGTCACTTCAAAAAAGGACCAAGCACAGTATTGGGCTGATCATTCAAAACCATACGTGCACATGCCCTCTGATGAAATTGCAAAGGTTTTCAAAAGCTCTAGGTGGGGAAAGTCTGTGGAGTCTATGGTTTCTGCTCCATTTGACAAAACGAAGGATCATCCTTCAGCTTTGGCAAAAACACAATATGCAGTATCAAGATGGGAACTCTTAAAGGCATGCTTTGTACGGGAAGTTTTGCTTATCCGTCGGCATTTGTTTCTTTACGTTTTTAGGACAATGCAGGTATTGTCTCTCTTTTTGAGCATCACAATTTTTTCTTTTACTTGTGGCTTAATATTATGTATTAATCACTACGAGCACCGTTTCAAAAAAATGGATGGTTTTTTCAAGTAAAAAAATTGAAACCGACTTACAGTTAATAAAAGAGGAGTTTTTGAATACCAGTATCCCATCGGATATGTTAAAATTATACCCTTCCAATCATGTTGAATCAAGCAAACAGCTAGCATAAATTATGATCGATTCCAGGTTTGGATCGCATCCATACAAATAGAAAACTAGCATAAATTATGGTCGAGTATACATTATTTTACATATAATGTTAAGTTGAAATTCAAATAATACTTCTATTCGTTTAAAAACAGTAAAAAGGATTCAATCAATTTATTTTCAGAAATAAATTTAGAAATTAGACAATAACTTTTATTTTCATTTTTTGTTAGTTGCTTTTAATATTCTCATATTCTTTGCATGCATGCAACAGGTCCTTTTTGTGGGATTCATAACTTGCACAGTTTTCTTACGAACAAGATTGCATCCAACAGATGAGATAAATGGGGGACTCTATCTCTCTTGTCTATTCTTCGGGCTGGTGCACATGATGTTTAATGGGTTTTCTGAATTATCTCTTCTGATATTTAGACTCCCAGTTTTCTTCAAGCAACGAGATAATCTGTTTAATCCGGCATGGGCATGGTCTGTCGTCAGTTTCATTCTTCGTGTACCGTATTCTGCTCTTGAATCTTTTGTATGGTCATGTGTTGTATACTACACTGTTGGTTTTACTCCGGAAGCTGGCAGGTGCGTCCTTTCTCCTGTAGTCTAACATTTTCTTCCAGTTGGCGTTTCCAATCTTTCTTTCTTGCTGATATTCGTTGGTTTCTGTTCTGTTGCAGGTTCTTTCGTTTCATGTTTTTACTATTTTCCGTGCATCAGATGGCATTAGGCCTGTTTCGAATGATGGCCTCACTAGCGAGAGATATGGTTATTGCCAATACATTTGGATCAGCTTCTTTGTTGATTGTTTTCTTATTGGGGGGATTTATTGTTCCTAAAGGTGAGTAGGATATATGTATCAGTTCTGGATTCTTCAGAATTCGTTCTCTCAGGAGTTGAGAGTGATTAAATTTGTTTCTTTTTAATATATATGCATCAGAATCAATTAAACCCTGGTGGGTATGGGCTTTCTGGTTGTCACCATTAACATATGGACAACGAGCAATTTCTGTCAATGAATTTGGCGGCAAAAGGTGGATGAAGGTGCGCTCTTGGGACAAAACAAAACCTGGCAACGAACCGTTGCATCTTCTTTCTGTTCTTTTATGTATGTCCATATCTCCTTTAACAGAAATAAAAATCTAAACGCATTTCAGATGTCTGCTGTCGGGAATAACACAATTGGATACAATGTTCTAAAAGAGTTTAATTTACCAATGAGTGATCATTGGTATTGGATTGGCGTTGGTGTTTTATGGCTCTATGCAGTGCTTTTCAACATCATTGTGACATTGGCCTTGACTTTCCTTAATCGTAAGTTAGAATAAAGTTGTAGTCTTCTCTGTTCTATTACTCTTGATAAAGTTAAATCTGATTCTTTCTCCCATTGTTCATTCATCATAGCTCTGCAGAAGCCCCAAGCGATGCCCCATTCAGTTGACTCTCGAGAAAAAGACTCCGTTGGCAACGGCCACAAGTCGTTTGGACTGAATCAATCTACGGCGAAAGGCAGCGGAAAAACGGGAATGATTCTTCCATTTCAACCATTGACAATGACTTTTCATAACGTCAATTATTTTGTTGACATGCCAAAGGTGGTTTGACATTGCAACATATTTTTTATTGCTTGATTTGTTGATGTAATGAGCTCATCATGTTTAGCCTCCTTCACTTGATGTCTTTAGGAAATGAAAAGGCAAGGCATACCAGAAGAGAAGTTGCAGCTGTTGTCAAATGTAAGTGGAGTGTTCTCACCGGGTGTGTTGACTGCGTTGGTTGGGTCAAGTGGTGCAGGAAAAACTACTCTTATGGATGTTCTGGCTGGAAGGAAAACTGGAGGATATATTGAAGGGGATATTAAGATTTCCGGTTACCCAAAAGAGCAACGTACATTTGCTAGAATTTCGGGTTATGTAGAGCAAAACGACATACATTCTCCTCAAGTTACAGTAGAGGAGTCTCTCTGGTTTTCTTCTAGTCTTCGGCTACCAAAAGATCTTACCAAAGAACAAAGACATGTAAGCTGTGTAATCATATGGATACGAGTACTGATTTAGTTCAATTATTGTGATCCTTGTATTGAGCCGTTCGCTTCGATGCACTGCAGGAATTCGTTGAAGAAGTGATGAAATTAGTGGAACTCGACACATTACGTTGTGCTTTGGTTGGTTTGCCAGGCAGTAGTGGATTATCAACAGAACAAAGAAAACGATTAACAATTGCAGTTGAGCTTGTTGCAAATCCTAGTATTATTTTTATGGACGAACCAACATCTGGACTTGATGCACGAGCAGCAGCCATTGTGATGCGAACTGTTCGTAACACTGTTGATACTGGTAGAACAGTGGTTTGCACCATCCATCAACCAAGCATTGATATTTTCGAAGCATTTGATGAGGTTGGTGTGTACTTCTGTTCTGTGATAAAAACGGTACTTTCAGAAAATGTGCATTGAGTACAGAAGTTCCTTTATACCTGAATAATACTTGGATTTTGGTGTACAGTTACTTCTCATGAAACGTGGGGGCCGGGTTATATACGGAGGAAAGCTTGGAAGGCACTCGCAGAATCTGATAGACTATTTTCAGGTAAAATAGTTATCTTGTATGACACTACTAAGTTTAAATCATACCTTCTGGGTTCTCCATTCATTTTTACTGACAAGAAGAATTCTAGCTGAAAGGAGGAAAGGTGCTAGTGCAGAGCTCTCTAATTATTTTTAAAGCCTGAAGTTGAAGTTCCCTCTCTTTACAAAGCCAGATCACCGTCAGGCTTTCCTCATTTCATCACTTGCTATCTTGAGTCTGATAACTAGGACATGCACACACTTATTACAGTGCTGTTTAGTAGAATCCCTGCTTCTGCAATGAAAAAACTATCTTGTTTGACGTCTGACAGAGGCATATTAACCTATTTCGAAGAAACAAAAATTTCCCCTCATCCTATACGTTTACGGGAGCAATACATGTCTTCTGATATTGAATTTCCTTGTATAGGGAGTTCAAGGAGTGCCTTCCATTCCTGATGGCCACAACCCTGCAACGTGGATGCTAGAGGTTACTACACCTATAGTTGAAGAGAGGATTGGTGAAGACTTTGCCGAGATGTATAAAAAATCTGAGCAGTACAGGTATTCTATTAATGCATCACCCAACGCAAGCAAGAACTTCAGCAGGTTCTTTTTGTTATCCATTGCTTTGTTCGTTACAAACAGAACTTTTTTTCTTTTTTTTTTTGTTTTTTGCCTTGCTTCAGAGAAGTGGAAGCTTCAATAATGCAGTTCAGTACTCCCCCACCTGGCTCAGAACCACTACAATTTGCTTCTACTTATGCGCAAGATTTTCCGACTCAGTTTCTTATTTGCTTCAAGAAAGAGAATCTAGTATACTGGAGAAGTCCAAGATACAATGCCGTGAGGATATTCTTTACCGTATTAGCTGCATTTATTTTAGGCTCAGTATTCTGGAAAATTGGTTCCAAAATGTAAGGCTTCGTTAATCACAAAGGTTCTTTATATTTATCTCTCTAGTTTATAAGTTTGATAATGTTTCTGTGAAGTATTTACTGGATGATATTGATGTCAGAGGCTAGTTCTTGACCTTTCGTAGACTATTTTTCTTAATTACTTTTGTGGCGCAAAATTCGAAGATGTGGACTTTATACACCTTTCAACTTCTAACTTTGTCCAAGTTTTGACTTATGGCAGTGACTCCTTTCTGTTGTTCCCATGTAACATTTTTGGATGCCACACCATACAATTTCTTCATGGCATTTACCACTTTCTTTGTTAACAACTTATATGCTAATGGTTAATAGGCAATCGACCCAAGATTTGTTTGTGGTCATGGGAGCTCTTTATTCCGCCTGCATGTTTCTTGGGGTCAATAATGCTTCCTCAGTACAGCCAATAGTTTCTATAGAGAGGACTGTGTTTTATAGAGAAAAGGCAGCTGGAATGTACTCTCCACTAGCCTATGCAGCAGCGCAGGTAAGACTCGGTGCCTTAGATATATTCTGGTGAAGAGTTTCTGTAGATAAAATTGCTGATTGCTTTCGTTGGCAGGGTCTGGTCGAGGTTCCATATATTATTTTGCAAACAGTTTTATATGGCCTTATCACATATTTCATGATTGATTTTGACAAAAATGCTGGTAAGATCCAAGGTTCTCACGAATAATTGTTTGGTACAATATTCTGCATGTTGATGAGACATGTGGAATGTCCAGTTAGATGATATTATTTTAAAATAAAAGCAAATAGCGCATTTGTTCTTTTTGTACTTTCGATATAATGCTATCTCGAATATTTTGATCATTTAATTGTCCGTTCTTGCAATAGTAACGTATTTAGAATAATTGCTGAACAACATGAAAACTTACATGGATATATCTGTTATGTTGCAGGGAAGTTTTTTCTCTATTTGGTGTTCATGTTCCTGACTTTCACTTACTTCACATTCTATGGCATGATGGCCGTTGGTCTGACGTCTTCTCAACACATGGCAGCTGTTATCTCCTCTGCATTTTATTCTTTATGGAATCTCCTGTCAGGTTTTCTTATCCCAATGTCGGTAAGTAAAACTCGTATATCGCCTCTTCCACACTGTGAGCGTTTTGGTTGGAGTAGCGGAGACGAATTACCCTCTTTGAATCTTTCCATAATATCAGTGGAGACAAACTGTAGCATTTGCAGTTTGAAAGACCGGGAAATTTGTGAATTTTGTTCTAAAACATTATGAAAACAGATTGCTCGCGGACAATCAACATGATTGCTGTTTACGTATTTGATTTCAGAAAATCCCAGGATGGTGGATCTGGTTCTATTACATCTGCCCAATTGCTTGGACCCTAAAAGGTGTTATTAGCTCTCAGCTTGGTGATGTTAAGGATGTGATCGTAGGACCAGGATTTGAAGGCACTGTGCAAGAGTATATAAAACATAGTTTTGGCTTTGAATCCAGCATGATAGGAGTTTCAGTTGTAGTACTCTTTGGCTTCTCAGCTTTGTTCTTTTCTATCTTTGCATTCTCTATCAAATTCCTCAACTTCCAAAGAAGATAGAGAAATTTATGCATGGAATCTGCATGAGGGGACAATTTGGTTTAAAGATCAAGGTAAGGTCATTTCATGATCAACTTAGTTTTTTAATATATATAAATGTAGGCAAGGTTGGATTTCCTTGTTTCGTGCTTCACCCATGCACACTAGAGTTATTATGATACCAACAATGTTTTTGCCTAGATATTATTATCAGACACCCCATTCTAAATCTTTTCATGCTAACTACTAGAAAATGTTCGTTGTTGCGCTGCAGAGTTTATATTTAGTCATTGGCTGAGAAATTGTTGGTCACGGCTAAATGGACATACAAGTGACAATCTATTCGAGGCTCTCCTGTATATCATTATCATTATCATTATCATCATCATTTAAGATTTCAAACTCAACTTTATTTATTTTAATCAAAGTTTGATTGGTTGCAGGGATTCAAGAGTAGTCTTGGAAGCTTGCCATGTTGCAGCGGAGGTGACATGAAATTAATTTGAAATGTTTGATCTTCAGTTTTATTTCATTCAAAGGCCGATAATCAAGACGCATAAGGGGGAGTTAGCTGTATATGTGTTACCTTGAGGATGAAAATTGATCATAAAGGCACTAAATGGTAAGGGAGAAACTGCCATGAGATGTTGATATGCTGCCAATGTGGTTTTGCATGGAAGATTCCTATGTGATATATACAATGATTCCTTGTCATCAAACCAGCTCATATCTTTCTCTTTTTCATTATTCAGTAAAAACATTTATCCGCTTGTCATAGTCAATAGGCAGGCAACTTCCGATGCGTCCATGAAACTTGGCTTCTCCATTGAATTCATACAGACAGGGAGTTCTATAATTGGTTCTCTTTAGGTACCATAATTACTATAACAAGCCATTTAAAAGCCCAAAGTTTTTGATTTAATAGTTTTAATTTACTTTTTAATATAAAAATCTAAATAATTTTAATTTTAATTCATAAAAACTTATTTTTACATATAATTTGTAAAATTAATTTTTATTTAATTTTATATGAAATAAAATAAACATTAAAATTAAATAGTGCTAATTTTAATTTTTTATCTAATTTTATGTAAAATAAAAATAATTTTAATTTATAAAATTAATTCATGAAAATTAGTTAAATTAGTTTTTATTTAATTTTATATAAAATATAAAAAATTAACAATATGTAAATTTTTCTGTAATTTTATATAAGGTAAAATAAATATAAATATTACATAATAAAAGTTTTAATTTATAAAAATTAATTTTTATTTAATTCTATATAAAATAAAATAAATATGATAAAAAATAATTTTTATCTAATTTTATATAAAATAAGATAAATAAAAAAAATTTGAATAGTAATAATTTTAATTTATAAAATTAAATTTTAATTAATAATTTTAACATAAATACTAATATTTATTTAACTTATCTAAATTTATATTATATGAATTTGAATTTAAATAAAAATTTAAATTTTATTATAATTAAATTAAATTAATATCATTAATTATCTTTTTATGAAGAATAAACTATGATTAATGATACATTAAATATATTTATGATATATTTTTAATTATAACTGTTAGACCCTAGGTTTTGATTGGTATGACATGTGTGAGTCAATTTAAGTTATTTGCAATTTTCTAAGTATATTCTGTCTTTGGTACGGGCGTACCAAATTTGGTACGGTCGTACCACCCTTTGTACGACCATACCGTCTGGGCGTACCAATTGCATCCTATGCTATAGAATGTGGTACGGGCGTACCATTGGTTGGTACGGTCGTACCACAACTCTCAGGAATTTTGCGTATCAGTCAGCCTGCATCGGTACGGGCGTACCATTGTGTAGTACGGCCGCACGCGAACTCGCAGGAAAATTTGTTATCAGTAAAACCTGTCTGGTACGGGCGTACCAAGTGATGGTACGACCGTACCACATTTCCCTCTCGTTTTCCAACGGCTAGTTTTGAATTCGTACGGGCGTACAAGTTATGGTACGGCCGTATGCGTAGTGAAATTAAGTTTTTAAGTCAGCAAAACGGCTAGTTTTAAAACAACAACTTTCATATACTTTGAGCTAACGAAAATTCATCTGCAGAGCTTTGATTACTGA
>CANYBF010249041.1:0-15369 GCA_948192965.1 Dalechampia spathulata | reverse complement strand
ATTTATTTTATTTGTTTCGTTATTTATTACAATCACTTTCTGAATATTTTAGTTATTTCTAAACGCAAAGGATTAAGTGAGGTTGAACCGTCTCTGTGGGATTCGACCCTTACTTCCACTACTGCAAAATTTATAATTCCAAACGTGTGATTGGTGAGGAATTTAATTTGACGGAAGCGACACCCGATCAATTGTAATTTTATTTCACATTAGTAATAATTTAATTTTTATTACTATTTCTTTATGTTTTAGCAAATGAATATTTTTTTATTTATACAAAATTTTTTTAGGTGGAGTTTTATTACAAATTTAGCAATTTCTTATCATGTATGAACTATCAAACAACTAAAAGGATTAGGTGAGCTAGATCTTGTAATGTGTGATATAAGTATACAATAATAACTTGAAAAATTGTAACATGCATGAGAGTGATTATCAAACAAATATGCAAGAATAAATTTCAAAGTTTGTTACATATTGTTATGGATAATGGTGTATGATGTCATTTAAAATATTTTATTTAAATGAATGGAATGTCCTTGTTATTAAATAGAGGACAAAAGTAGATAATGCATAGAATAGTGAATTGTTAAGAGCTTGTTTAATGTTTGCATGAATGTATATATATGTCAAAGGTTCACATGCTTGGTTGAGGTACATACCAAAAGCATTAGACATGAAAAACCAATATTAATTGAGCTATTTAAATATACATGAAAGAAATAATTAATAGTATCAATTCCAACATAATGAATATATAAGGAGGAAGGAATAGGTTTGATTGGACCATATATACATATAAAATTATAATATTATTATATAATTATATGTCATGAACAACATGCGTAAGATCATAAAGTATCTATATGTTTTAAGTAATTCATCTAAAAGAGAGACTATGACCTCTATCGAAAATAAACAGATAAAGGTAAGGAAAAGATAGGTTTATGCTTAATTATAGTTGATATGTAAATGTGATGTGACCAACAAGTAAAATTAAAAGCTTTTTAAATATAAATGAATTAATAATTATATCCTTATGAACATTATGTTTTGTTTATAGTATGTTTGTTGGTTAATTCATGGATGAGTTATGAATAATGCAATAGTAAGATAATATGATGAGCCATATGCATATGGTGACTGAATGGATCATGCATCACTTATATTAACATAACAATATGGAGAAATAAAGAAGACGTTAATATATATACTTATCTATGTATACATACAAAAGAGATACAAGAGAGGTGCTACTATTTATACATACATAAAGAAAAATAAGGTAGCATATATGAAAGTAGAAAGGGTAAATGAATGCCTAATATAGATTGTGCATAATTAGAGATAGAGAAATGATGATAATACGATAAAATTTTCTATGAGATAGTGATATGATGAAATGATGTAGAAATGATGACAAGAAATAAGGAATGAGAATGTATTGGATAAATGATGAATTAATATTATGATATATCTTACATGGTATAACTTATTATTAATTAGAAAGAAATGAGAATACATCATATAAATACATTCATTAATGATGAATTAATATTATGATATATCTTACATGGTATGGAATTTTAATCAATTCACAATACATTATATGGTTCTAAATAAGTGCTAAATGAATGAGATGTGTTTGGCATAATGCTTAGTGATTTATGCTCAAATGAATGTGTTACTACCTATTATTTGATATCAAGAGTGATTTATAAATGTTGTATTGTATGAATCGTTGTATTATATGGAAAATATATAAGGCATTTACTTATCATTTATCTTTAGTAAGCACCATTAATTTTTATACTTAATATTTATATTTGATGAACACAAGTTAGAGTAGTTTCAATGGGGTGTTTAGATCATTAAGACATCAACACAATTAGGAGATTTTGAGCTTTTTTTTTCAAATATTAGATACATTTATGCATGCATATTATTTCGTTTATAGGAAGTAAATATTTTATGCATTATTTCATTTATAGGAAGTAAATATTTTATGCATGCATATGGTTTATATAAATTAAAAGTAATCAAATGATAGTGAAATGTATGGCTTGCTTATATAAATATTGTATATGATGGTTAGACATAATCATAATATGTTATAATTATATAGATGCATATTTTTATGATATATATACATATTTGAATAAGTGATCAAACAAAGGCCATAGGTAATAAAGATAATTAATTGAATTATAGGGAAATTATATTTCATTTTTTGAAAAAGGAAAAAAATTTATATATATCTCTCTTATAGGGTGATTAATAAATTTTAATCAATTAAGGATTTATTAATTATTCTAAGAGAGCATATTTCATCAAGATGGATGTCACATACGCCTATCTTAGAAACCTCCTTAAATTAAGGATCCAAACCAAAAGGCCTTGGTTTATGAACTAAAGGTCATCATGAAGGACCAATAAAACTAGAAAAATTAAAATTTTAAGCATGTTACATTAAAATAGGCTAAACTCTTGGGTTTAGACCTGTTAGAGATTAGTTCACCAAACTAGCTCTTGATTTTATCAAAAAACTTAGTTTTTCAAATTATTTCAAAATGCAATTGATTAAAAATAGATAAAATTATGAATTAAATCTATAAAATCTTAACATCATCATTAAGTAATATTATCAGTGTCATAAAATTTAATGTTTACACAAGCATATGAGCATTATTACATCTGTATAATTAATAGTACAAGTGTGAGAAAGTCATAGATGAGAGATTAGAGGATACATTCTAGAGAGAAAATGATGTGTTTAAGTTTACATGCTATTTTAAGCATTTTTAATATTATTATATTTTATTTTATTTGCATTTTCTTAGTAGATTTAATGTGTGTTGTTGTAAGGAATTTTAAGGATAAAACATAAAAAAATAGGAAATTAAAGTTGTTATGAGCATGATAATGCTAGGTGTAATCATAATTAACATGGAAGCTAGAAATATAGATAATCACACTATTGCAAGCATGACATGAGTGGTGCAAACATGATGATGATAAAATGCTAAGTTGACTGGCATTTGAAGGTAGGCATATCAAGAGTTGAATGAGTTGCTTGGAAGGTTTTCATAATAAAAATGAGTTGTTATGAGCAAAAAATGAAAGGGAAATGATCGAATGTAAAATGTGCATATTTTTGGCATTTTAATTGGTATAATTTGAGAACTAAACCTTTTAGAATAATTGATTTTTGCATGTTTTTATGTTTTTCAAGATTTTGAGGTGAAATGACCCATTTTTAGCATATTTTATCAAGAAACTAGAGTATCAAATGCTTATAATCTGCGATTATAGGCATAATAGGAGTAAATCTCACAAGAGTCGGCCAACTTGAGTTTTTAAGTTCAAATTTGTAATTTTGAATAAAGATAAGATTATATAAGAGATTAGAAGATAGAAATATTATCTTAGGAAATTATTTATTTTAATATTTACTTTCCAATTCTATAAATGGAAGGCTTATTTCTATTATAGAGGAGTTCATCATTATTACATTTTCTTGTTAATCAAATCAGTTTTATTAATAAAGCTATTTCATTTATTTATTTTATGTTGTTACCAAAGATGCAAGTCTAGACAATTTCTATTTCCTAATTGTTACCAATTAAAGCAACATAATGACTCATTGTTTATGCATGTAAGATCAAAATAAGCATAATTTCTTTGGCTATCATTATTTGCTTTAATCTTAAAAATCATAGAACTAATATCATTTTTAAAAGTGTGTAATTTAGGCTTATTGCACAAGTTCAGTAATAATAGAACATCATAAGAGTTGTTAGATCCGTAATTATCTCTTGACTTATTGTTTGTGGTAAATTAAATAGTTGTTATTTGCAATAAGAGTTTTAACCTTCCTTATGGATTATTGTAATCTGGCTTGAACAATACAAGCATTTTGGTTGTTAGCTTAAGTTGGGTTCCTTTAGCATTTTATGCAATTATTGATATAATAATTAGAGGCTTTCTCCACATGTCCATTTGATAATTAGAAATGATTGTAGAGTTGCTTCCTGATCACTTTAACATTATGGAGAAATTGGTTGTGAGAAGGTGTTTCTGTTACTATAATCAGTTTAATAAGAAGTCATAGAATGATTAATGAATTTATTATCATGTAGTGAAGGTGAATAATTATTAGCTTTCAATTGAAAGATTTTTATCTGAATATTCTCAAATAATTTTTAATTCTTCTTTTATTTTAATTTTTGACAACTTATTTCTTTTGAAATATTTCATAAAAGATTGAAGGATTTTCTTGTCCTTATGAGATCAACCCTTCTTCCATGTGCTATAAAAATGTTAAATTTTTCTACACAGGAAATAGGAAAATAATTTGACCATTTCAACACTGATCAAATTTTAGTGTCATTGCTAAGGATGGTTTTCTAATATTCTCTAATATTTTTTTATGACTCAATCTTCTAGAGGTAATTTGAGCTTTGACACCATAATCAAGAAAGCTGCAAAGAGATTATGGTAGAAGGCAAAGGTCTGAAAATTAACCTCAGTGTAGTATTGAAGAAATCACCATGGTTGTTAATTAGTAAACTTTACAATAAATAGTCATTATGCTCGTTGACCAAACTCCCTTATGTATAACATATGAGGATTTAATGGTTTTATTATAATTAAAATCTAGACTAATTCAATTATTGCCTACTTTTCAAGGATTAGAGAATGAGGAACCCTATAAATATTTGAAAGAGTTTTATGTTATCTGTAATGGAATGAAACTGTAAGGTGTCAATTTAGAATAAATAAAACTAAGAGCTTTCCTTTTTCTCTTACAGATGTAATGAAGAATTGGTTGTATTATTTGCCATATAAAATTATCATAACATGGAATAAAATGGCTAGACAGTTCCTAGATATATTTTTCCCTGCCAAGAGAGTTGCTTAAATTTAAAGAGATATATGCATAATATAGTAAAAAGATGCAAAAACTTTGAATGAATATTAGGAACGATTCAAAAGACTATATGCTTCATACCCTAAATACAAAATTATTGAACAAAATTTAATTTAGTATTTCTATGAAGGTCTGTTGCCAATATAAAGAAAAATGATGGATGTCACTAGCAAAGTTGCGATTATTAATAAAACACCACAAGTAGCATGTGACTTCATCACTATAATAGCAATAAATGCATAGTCATTTAGTACAGTACAAGACTCATCAAGAAGAGTCCATGAGGTAAGTATGTCTAGCCTTGAAACATAAATTTCATAACTAACAACTATCATATAGGATTTAACCGTAAAAATTTAGCTGGCAAGAGCATGTGGGATTTGTATGTAGAATGACCATCCTATCGATATGTATCCTACACTCTAAAAATTTGATCAAGAGCAAGCTAATATGGTTGGAGGATTTATTGGTCCTCCACAATGAAAGTATGATCTATTTTTGAATATCTACAATTTAGGTTGGTATGACCATCCGAACCTAAGATACAGAAATCAACAATCAAATTTTTAGTAATGATAATCTTCGAACCAATAAAATTTAGGTACATCTCTTGAAGATATGATGAAATCATTTATCAATAACACTCAATAATTCCAACATGTTATTGAAGCTAGATTTAAAAATCTAGAAAATCAAGTGATGCAAATTGTGACATCTTTGGTTCGATGAGAGTCTAAAGGTAAGCTACCATTATAGCTAGAAGTTAATCCAAAGGAAAATATGAGTGCAGTAACTCTTTAAAGTGGTAAAATATTGCCTAAAGTGCAAGTCCAAAATAAAAATAAGACTTGGAGGAGGAAATTAAAGTCAAAAACCCCAAGCTTGAAAAGTTTAATGAAACCAAAATTATTAACTTAAGAAACCAACAAAAATTTGATTCTCATTTGTTAAAAAGCTAGAAAAATCAAAAAAGGAAAAAGAGCAAAAAGAGCAAAAAGGACTTATGTACGAACAAGAAAAAACTGGTTGGTTTCCAAAAAGTTAATGTGAATGAAAGTGTTTATGTAATGATTCAAAGAAAAATATTGTAAAGGCAAAGGTGTGTTCACAATCCCTATTAAAATCAACGATATTGGTGTGAAAAATGCTATAAAGGCAAAGGTGCGTTCACAATCCTAATTAAAATCAATAATATTAGTGTGAAAAATGCTGCAAAGGCAAAGGTGTATTCACAATCCCTATTAAAATCAATAATATTAGCGTGAAAAATGCTATATGAGATTTGAGTGCATCAATTAATATAATGCCTTCATCTGTTTATGATTCTTAGGATATTGGTTCATTAAAAGAAACATGAGTCATTATTCAATTAGTAGACAAGTCAACAAGTTATCCAATTAGAGTTTTAGAGGATGTTTTAATACATGTTAATAAATTAATATTCCCTACATATTTTTATGTGGTATGAATGAACAACAATTCATCCTTAAGATCATCTAATTTACTATTAGGAAGACCATTCCTAACTATTGCTTGGACCAAAAATAATGTCCATGAAGGGACATTGACCATGGAGTTTTATAGGGAGGTTATAAAATTTAATATGTATATATGATGAAATATCCTCCTGATGTATTCAATGTATATTGCATTGATGTTATTAAACCTCTTGTACATAAGGTTTTCAAAATAGAAGAAGGTGATTAATTGCAAGTAGCTTTGAATAATGCTAAAATTCTAAAGGATTCATTTTTTTAAAAAGATAGCTTATTGCAGTCAATATAGGATTTGAATGAAGAACCTTCAATGCAACATTTTTCTTGATCAATTCATTCACATACTAAGCTTTTACATTCTATTATGTAGGCACTGGTGTTAGAGCTTAAATTGCTTCTAAACCATCTTAAATATGTTTTAGAAGTTAGTAAGAGAAACCCAATAAAGATTAAAATGAATCAAGACAAATGTGTAAGAAAAGAAAATTTTATGATTACAAGATGCATGTATGATTTATTTAATATCTGATAACCAATGGGTAAGTTTGGTACATGTAGTGCTGAATAAAACATGCAATATGATAGTCAAGAATGATGATGGTGAGTTGATACCCATTCATGTTCAAAATAGGTGGAGACTTTTTATTGATTATCATAAGTTAAATTTTACAACTCCAAAAGATCATTTTCCACTCTCATTCATTGATTAGATGCTTGAACATTTGGCAAGTCACACACATTATTGTTGCTTGGATGGTTATATGGGATTTTACCAAATTCTAGTAGCATCAGAAGTTTAGGAGAAAATGACATTCACATATCCATTCGACACATTTACTTTTAATTGGATGTTGTTTAGATTGTAAAATGCACCGGCTATGTCTCAACGTTGTATGATAAGTATATTTTTGGACTTTTTTGAAAATATGAAATAGGTTTTTTAAAAATTGCCAAACTATGAAATTGCCAAACGTTTTGTAGTGATGTATCAAAAAACATGATGTTGAACTATGAAATAGGTCATTTTATGGTAGACTAAGGACTTGTTGTAAGCCATGTTATTTTTAGAAAAAGAATTGAAGTTGACAAGTCAAAAATAGATGTTATTAAGTCATTACCTTACCCCATAAATGTGCTAGAAGTTCATTCTTTTATTGGCCATGTAGGATTTTATAGGAGATTCATAAAGGTTTTTTAAAAATTTCCAAACTACTTTATAAGTTGTTATAGAAGGATGTTGGGTTTATTTTTGATGACTCTTGTAAAAAGGCATTCAATTTATTGAAGGAGATGTTGATATCAGCCTTTGTAATGCAACCACTGAACTTGAATTTACTATTAAAAATAATGTACAATGCAAATAATTGTACAATAGGAGCAATTTTAGGATAGTGAGTTAGAAAAGATCCGCATGTTATTTGCTATACATCAAGGACACTTGATGATGCCCAATACAATTACTTGACTATGTTATATTATTGTTTTTACTTTAGATAAATTTCATTTATATTTATTAGATGCTAAAGTAATTATGTTTTCTGATCATGTTGCTCTTAGATAGTTGCTCAAGAAAAAGGAGGCCAAATCAAGATTAATCCATTGGATACTACTACTTCAAGAATTTGATTTAGAGTTGAGAGATAAAAAGGGATCAAAAAATTTGGTGGCTAATCATTTGAGCAAAATGCCACATTTAAAATTACTAGAATTTTATGATGAATTTCTTAATGAATTTGCACTTTCAATTTTTAAAAAGTCATCTTAGTATGCTAACATTATTAATTTTATTATTTCCAAGTCATTTTTGATGAGTTATCAAGATTAGAGAAAGGCAGGATCAGAATCAATGTAAAATACTATGTGTGGGATGAACCATATTTATGGAAACACTGCACTGATCAAATAATTAAAAGATATGTGTTATAGTCTAAAGTGAGTTTGATCCTATAGTTCTATCATTCTTATGCATGTTCTGGGCACTTTTGACCAAGGAAAATGAAAACCAAAGTGTTAGATAGTGGCTTCTATTGGCTTACCATTCATATTTAGAGAGAATAAGTAAGCACTATGAAAATTGGTAAAGAATAAGTAATGTAGAGAGAAGAAGTGACATGTTATAAGTAGCCATTCTTGTATGTGAGATTTTTGATGTATGGGGTATGGATTTCATGGGACCATCTCCCCTATCTTTCAATAATATTTACATTTTGGTCTTAATAGATTACGTATCAAAATGGGTAAAGGCAAAGGCTACATGAACTAATGATGCCAAAGTGATTACAGGCTTTATTAAATCAAATGTGTTTAATAAGTTTGGAATGTTGAAGATAATTATTAGCGATAAAGGAACACATTTTTGTAATTGAGAAATAGTTACTTTCTTCAAGAAATATGGCATTTCACATTGGATGACTACTACTTATCATCCACAGGCAAAAGGTTAAGCAAAAGTTACAAATAGAGAAATCAAGTTAATTTTAGAGAAGATTGTAAGCCTAACCATATATGATTGGAGTCTAAGAGTTAACAATGCTTTATGGGCTTCTAGAACTACTTACAAAAGTCCTTTGAAAATGTCACTATATAAGCTAGTATTTAAGAGACTGTGTCACCTACCAGCAGAAATTGAACACAAAGTATTTTAGGTTGTGAAGTAGTGTAATATGTATGTAGATTAAGTTAGCAATCATAGGAAATTGCAAGTTCAAGAGCTGGAAGAAATTTGAAATGATGCCTATGAGAATTCAAAAATTTACAAGGAAAAAACTTGTAAGCTTCATAATAAGCTTTTGAGAAGAAAGGAATTGATGATCAGATAGAAAGTGTTATTGTTTAATTCTAGACTTAAATTGTTTCCTAGGAAGTTGAAGTCAAGATGGTTAGGTCTATTCATTATCATATGAATTTTTCCACAAGGAGTAGTTGAAATACACAACATTGACATGAGAAAAACATTCAAGGTTAATGGGCAGAGATTGAAGCCATTTTATGAAGGATTCTCAACTCAAGTAGCATATGTGATCACGTTGGGTTGCTTGCGATGAGAATAGCAGAAGCAAGGGAATTGAGCTAGGACTTAAAACTAGAATGAATTTATCTTTTGCTATTTTTGTTTATTATTTGTTTCATGCCTTCATGCTTATAAGAGTATGTCATAATATGAGTTTTTCTATTTTAGTTAGTTAAATTAAATGAAATAAGCCTTCTTTTACCTTTTGATTTGAAAATTCTAATCTGATTTTTAATTTTTGGTCTTTAGAATTACAAGAAAAAGGAAGAAAGAAAATTAGGCATTTAGAATGAAATGCACCATTTCATATGGAAAGGCGGAACCAAATTTTAATTTTATTCTTATTTTCTCTTCTCCTTATTAAGTTATTTGATAAAAGTGGGTATATTTAATATAAACTTTCCTCTTTCCTCTTAGGGATTTCTTTTATTTCTTTGAGAAACCAATTGCCTTAAATAAAAATTAGGGATTGGAATGGTGAATACGAGGAGAGCTACCAACGGTGGAGCTCTAACAAGCAAGGGTTGATAAGCTGATAAAGAATTAAGAATCATAGATGAGAATGAACTGACAGTACTAATAAGAAATAAAGCCTTTCAACACCCTCAAAATCAATGACTGAAATCATAATCTACACTGGCCAGAATCTTCTAAGTAGCCACCAATATGAAAGGGTATGGCTTCCATCAAAGCTGCATGATGGTAATTCTAATGAGGAAGAAAGAGAATATTAAAGAAAATGATTACCAACTCTACCAAAAAAGAGGAAGAGGAGTTCATTAAAGGATAAGAAGAAGAAGCCAAGATAAAAGAAGAAATTCATGAGGCCACTCGACTAAATGAAATAGAACCTACGCAAGAGTTAATTGCAATTCCTAAACCAATGCTAAGGCTTAGAAAGACTAAGATCATTTTGCCTTTACCAATCTCCAAGTTGAATGGTAATTTTAAATTTTCTAAGCAACAGGAGAAGAAGTTTGATAAAATAGTAAACCTCAAGGTGGTGTAAGGTAAGTCAATTGACTTTCCTAGTATTGAACAGTTGGGTTTGAAATGTGTGAATTTTATTAAAAAATCTATATAGCAAAATTTTCTTATGATAAAGTGCTCTATCTTTTATGAATTGATTTATGAGTTCTACAAGACCTTTATGATGGATAAGTAATAAATGGTTACCATTGATAATAAGCATGTTATATAATTTCATTTATTAGGGAAGGAATTCCATTTTTCTATTAATGAATTTAACGGCATATGGCACTGAGGGCCTGCTTAGAGTGAAAGTGCAATCTTCTTGAAGGGCTACCTCGAGGGATGATACAAACTTGATACAAGTCATAAGATGGAGTTGCTAAGTTAACAGACCTATAACATGAGTGCTAAGTTAAACCTTTCAAAGATGTGTTTAGGTTATGAAGATGTATTTTCTTATAGTTTTAAGTTTGATTTGACCATTTTAGTGGAGTTAATTGTCCTAAGTAAGTAAGCATTCATAACATGATAAGTATGAATATGGCATCATGACAAGTATGAATGACATGACATATGAGAATTAACATTACATATGCATGATATGTGAAGGATGATATGACATAGACATAATATATGAAGGATGACATGGCATAGGCATGATATGTCAAAGATAACATGATATAATCATAACATGTGAAAGATGATATGGTATAGGCATGCCATGTAAAAGATGACATGATATAGGCATGACATGTGAAAATGACATGACATAGGCATGATATATGAAGGATGACATGATATAGGCATTATATATGAAAGATGATATAATATAGGCATGACATATGAAAGATAACATGATATATGTATAACATATAAGAGATGACATGACATAGTCATGCCATATGAAAGATGATATGATATAAGCATGACATGTGAGAGATAAATCATATAACAATGATAAAGCAAGCATAACAACATAATAACACATAGCAAGGAAATAAGGCATAGCAAGTAAAAGAAATAATAATGGTCTGGAGAAAGGGAATGGCAAAGATAGGGGAATACACGATGAAAATATTAATCATACAGGTAAAATGGGAAAATAAGCCTATTCTTTTACAAAAGGGTCTTCGTAATACAAAATATGAGTCATTATTTAGGTCACTGTAAAATCTCAAGTACTACTGAAGACTTTGATTTAAATCAAAAATCAAGTGAAAATTAAATGAAATTCATGAAAAATAATGAAAATAAAATGTAATGTGCATGATATATTAGACAACGTGCACAACATAGTATGTAATGTGCACAACATGTCATCCAAAAAAGGGAACGTGTGCAATATCTTTAATAATGTGTGTAGTATATTATGTGACATGCGTCACATGTTATGAGCAGAAAAGAAGAAAAATGATATTTTTAAGTAAAAATCATGAGTGTAGGTTGAAAGAAATGAAAATATGGGACTACCATAAGTCATGTTTGATCAAAGAAAGATTGAAATGCTACTATTGCATTCCAAATCATGCCAAAACATAATGGAAATCATAAAATCATCACAAAATCTGTGAAATCATAATGGAAGAAGAGAGAAAATAACATCATAAGGCTTACCAGGTGTTAAGCTAACTTGATTCTTTTTAATCTCATGATTAGTAGAGGGTTTAGTAAGAACATTAGTCTTTAATCACCTAATTAGTCTTAATTGCATGATTAATTAGTGACATTTGGTTTTAGCCAAGTTTAGGCATAATTTCAAATTTTCAAACCTCTTTCTAGTAAATACATAAGTCATATTTATAGGAGAAAGGTGGGATTTACCTAAATTTGGAAAACAGTATGGGATTTTGAAAAATTGAACACAATGTATGGAGCATGTCACGTGTACAACACATTGTCCAAAATTACCTACTATATGTAGCATATTGCAGAATGTGCTTTACACATAAAACAAATCCCTTAACGTGTACTAGCCATTATGTTTGCCTCATAATATGCACCATATGCTAGATGCACTTCAAATGTGCTAAAATGATATGGAGGTATATGGTGCATGTTAGATTTGGTTAAGAAGTAGGTGTTCTAAGCATGTATTTCACCTAACATGTGTAACATGTTGCAGAATGTGCTCTGCACATTAAGAAAATGATGTAATAGGATCCACCTTCTATAGACCAAATGTAATATACTTTATATTTCTAAAACCCTCATGGGAGGCCACAAGGCATATATACAAGCTAGGATCAATAACGGAGACCTGTACTAAGCTATATCAAAGAAAACCTGAGAATACAATATGCAAATGAAAAGTCAAAGTTAACAACGTTGCTCTAGGTTTTATTATTGAGATTTTTGATAAGTTCTATTATGATATATCTAATGAGTTTAATGCATAATTTGTTTGGGAAAACTTAACTCTTGTCAGTCCTAAAATGTATACCTCGAGCACTACTTGAGATTCTTATTTATTGAACCCCTCTTTGACTTATTTGCATAGGCTTCTAGCATACTCATTTTCCTATAGGAATGACTTATCTGGTATTATAACAAGTGTTGAATTATTTTTCCTTTGGTACATGATTAAGCAAAAATAAGTTAATCTAGGTTGCTTTATTGCTTTATAATTTAAAGTTTTTATATCATCTTGTAAGAGATTGATTTTAGGACACATTGTCACACTCTTAGCACTTGAATTGCAACTATTTGATATTGATTCACATGATGTACATAAGGCATTTGATTTGTTGCCCTTAGATCTTATCAACTTGGATAAGATAAGACTGTTATGTAGGAAGCAAGAGGCATCAAGATATAGATTTTTCCCACTAGCATCAATCATGCCAATGAAAGATTGAGTTTTTAGAAGATCAAAATTAGTTACAACACCTCCATCAACGTCATAACCGAGACCTACCCCTCTATTAGCTTAACCTTCTTTTTCTTAATAATTCACTAATATTAACATAAAGCTAGATAAACTCACTATAAGCTTGGATGAAGCAGTCCGATAAATTTTTATTTTACAAGATGAGCTAGATGCAATAGTGGATCTTACACCAGCATACTAGAAAAAGAGGCAATGTTCATACTTTTTTCCTTTTGAATTTCATGTTTTCTTATTGTTGTTGAGTTACATTAGGGACAATGTAGTTTAAGTGTTGAAGGGTTGATATATGGTGTTGTTTTTGTTATTCTATTTTTTTATTTAATTAATTTTTACCATAATTTTATTGTTTTCAATTATATCAAAAATCTATTTTCATTTCCAAATTTCTTGACTTAATTTGCGTTGTAACTTTAGCATTTAGAAGTAGTGATTAAAATTGGTACTTCTTTTATGATTGACTTGGATTAATGCTTAGTGTTTAGGCAATATTTGATGGATTTTTATCAAACTTAGCCTAAAAGTCAGATGCACTCCCTTAAAGTAAAACAAAAATAAAATAAAGTTCATTTTACTTGCATTGACTGATTCGAGTGGTATGAATATAAGTTAAATAAAGTTTATGTTAATTTTGTGTATGGAGTCATGAATGTTGGGATAGTTATACCCTCTTATAAGCCATCAATAATTTGAAAAGAACACCACTTAAGGGATAAAATTCACACCATTGATAGTTGGATTAGGTGGATCGTACCTAATATCCCTTAAACTGTCTTATGTATGGAAAGATTAGTAATGGGAGAGTGACCCCCTTTAAGGGCCGAATCAAGCATCTTGAATTCCAAGTTCCCTTGAATAAATAAAGAAAACTTACAAAAAGCTAGTCCTTGTTTGATAAATGTTGATTATAGCAATTGGTATTTGGAAAGTTTTAAGCTATTTGACCTTGTGTTTGAATGTGAAAATTTATTTTGCTTGGTCATAATTGATAAATTAGTTGTGCACCTTTCTACTAGGTTGAGATTTATGGAATTTCTATTATGTGTTGCTTAAATACTAAGTGTTTTAAGAAGTTGGTTGCCTTTGAATATTGAGATTGATTGTTGTTTCTCTTATCTGTTGGTAGAATATTTAAGATGAGTTATAGAATTTGGTTAAGGCATGGATTTAGAATGCTTGAGGGTAAACATTGGGCAAGTGTAGGGGTATATGATTGAATGTAAAATGTACATATTTTTGGCATCTTAATTGGTCTATTTTAAGAGCTAAACCTTCTAAAATAGTTGATTTTTGAATTTTTTTTATATTTTTAGGACTTTAAGGAGAAAAGTAAGAAAATAAGGTAAATAATCCATTTTTGGTATATTTTATCAGGAAACTAGAGTATCGAGTTCTTACAACATTCTATTATGGGTACAATGAGAGTAAATCTCACAGAGCCAACCCAAGTTTTTAAGTTCAAATTTTATAATTTTGAATAGAGATAAGATTAGATAAGAGATCAGAAGATATAATTATTATCTTAGGAATTATTTATTTTAATATTTGCTTTCTAACTTTATAAGTAGAAGGCTTGTTTCCATTATAAATGAGTTCATCATTGTTACGTTTTCTTGTTAATCAAATGAGTTATATTAATAAAACTATTTCTTTTATTGATTTTATGTTGTTACCAATGATGTAAGGCTAGATAATTTCTATTTTCAATTAAAAGCAACACAATGATTCATTATTTATGCATGTGAGATCAAAATAAACCTAATTTCTTTTACTATCATAAAAGCAATATCATTCTTAGACATAATTTAGGCCTATTGCATAAGTTCAAAAATGATAGAATGCCATACGAGTTGTTAAATTTATAATTATCTCTCGATTTGTTGTTTATAGCAAATTAAGAAGTTATTACTTGTTATTCAATTGTTTTACCTTTTATTTAAAAATCCATTTTTACCTTTTTACTTGTATGTCTTTACAATTAACTACTTCCAAATACCAATCTCTTATTCATGCTTATACAAACCAGAAATCTAAGTAGTGGTGGATAGACCGCTAAATCCTCGTGGGATCGATATCT
>CANYBF010249014.1:0-81680 GCA_948192965.1 Dalechampia spathulata | reverse complement strand
CATAGCATAACATGGTGAGGGGATGATATAAGGGTGGTGATTTGATGTTATGTACTGTATCGCGGTACAAGAGGTACCGATGTCTGTCAATTAGTGGCCCGTGCAGGAGAGGTACGAGAGCTAATTGATAACACGGGGGGTGAGATGCTCCTCCGCGTAGGCCAAGAGCGTGAGACGCGCCAAACCGAGAGAGAGTGCATTGACTGGGCTTTCTGTATTGTGAGATGCGATATGGAAGTCTGGTTGGCCGGGCATTCCTATTGTGAGATGCAGTATGGATGTCTGGATGGCAGAGATTGCCGTATGATTGGTTGTATGACCGTATGCTTGGCTGTGTGCCTGATATGTGGCTGTGTGCCGTGTGTAGTAATTGGCCGTATGCCGTATTGGTTGGCCGTAGGCTGTATGCTGTATGTATGAATTCCTGTGACTGATATATGTGATGTGTTCCTAGCACCACTGAGATTTATTCTCAGCGTTTGTCATTTGATGAACGTAGGTCCGAGTTCTGAGGGAGAGCAGCGGGGCTAGAAGTACAGCAGCTGGTTCGTGTCTTGGACTTCGAGAAGGACTCCTGCTCTATTGTATATTTGTGCATAGACTCTTTTGTTTTAGAAATGGCAGTATACTAAATGTACCATGTATAAGAATCCTTGTATTAATGTATCCAGGGTATAGTTGTGCTTTATATTATATATATTGTTGTTTTGGATTTCTTATACGAGCATTAGCAGGTTAGCTTCCCTTGTGGTATAGTCGTTGTTTGCCTGAGACGGGCGGGCGACGGTTATGCTACGGGAGCTTGTCGCATCCTCTTGAGGTTTGGGTTGGGGGTGTGACATATAGACCTTACAGGGCCGTAGAACAACTCAAACAAGTAGAATTAGCAGATAGCTAATACAAACATAACATCCAAGCATAAACCTGAAGAAAGAAGACTGCTAGTACAAGCCCGTAGTCCCGTCTCTATCGAGCTCTAGCTTCAACTCCTCGCTCTCGCACTATCCCAGCGCTTAGACATCCTTCTACGGGTGTTTTTTTAAGGTTTTGGGACGTTTAGAAGTGTTTAGGGTGAAAGAACATAAGAAAAATGGCTTATGTTTATCTGTTAAAAAGGCAGATTTAAGTCGCGTACGACCATACCAGTCATGTACGCCCGTACCAACCCAAAAAGCCTAACAAACCTAAAAACCTGCGAGTTGCGGTATGGCCGTACCACCTTTGGTATGCCTGTACGGCTCCAATCTTCCTGACAAACCTAAATTCCTATGAGCATGCGTACGGCCGGACCACTCCTTGGTACACCCGTACGGCCTCCAGGAGCCCTAGCCCCTTACTTCCCCTGCTCGGTACGACCGTACGAATCCCGTACGCCCGTACCACATTCCAAACTCCACTTCTCACACTCCAATACACTCCCCAGCCACCTGAAATACCCACAACACAAATAATACATGCATGCCATCATGCACACATAGTAGATACCAAAACACAGCAGAACACATCATCGCGACGCATACACAAGCATATATACACTGCACATACGTAAGCAATCGTACCAACACATGTATACATATACGTATACATCCAAACAATCATACATAAAAATACTAAAACTCTTAGGATGTCAAACACGGATGTGACAAAATAAATAAAAATGATAATTTTGACATTATAGTATATTAAAAAAGTGTAAAGAATAAAGAAAAGATAGTTTTAGCCTTTTTCATAAATTTTTTATTTTCTAAAAAGTTTAATTTATTTACTACTTAATATTTTATATTTTATATTATAAACAAATTTTATTCAAAAACAATTGATTTTATCTATATTTATTAATTACTAATTATTTTATATTATATTATCGAATTTTTAACTAAACAAATTTTATTCAAAAATAAAAAAATATTAATTTTAATTGTATTTATTAATTACTAATTATTTTATATTTGATATTATATTATCTAATTTTTTATCTAAATAAATTTTATTCAAAGATAAATACTATTAATATAATTTGTATTTATTAATTGATAATTATTTTATATTTTATAAGATATTTATTAAAATTATAGAATATTTTATATTATTAATATATAGCTTAATATTTGTCAAACTCATGTTATAAAAATCAAACAAAATATATTAATTGTGTACATCTCTCTCGAATTTTTAATTAATATTATAAGAAAAAAATAAATAAGTAAAATGATATTTTTATTATTTTTCTAAATTTATTAAATCTAATTTAAATTTTATTTTAATTATTAAATAGTAATTATAATAGCAAACTTCTATCTAAGTATTATATTCAAAATTAAATATAAATATGAATTATTTTTATTAGAAATAATTAATTTTAAGAAAATAAAAGTTTATTAAATAATCTAAATTTTCTAAAACTAATTCTATTTTATTTTAATAATATAATAATAATAGTTTTAATTTATAATGATTGATTTTCTATGGTAAAATTATATGAAAGAAAATATTACTTATGATTATTTTTAAATATATAAGCTATTTATTAAAATTACAAAATATTATACATTGTTAATATACGATTTAACTTTTTTAATAAAAATTCTATGATTATTTAGAATTTAAATAATATAATTATCTGAATTATTAAAGTTTCAAAAATACTACTAATTATATTAAATTTGTAATAAATAATTTATAAGAATTAATTTTATTTTATTTTAATTACCTAATAATAATAGTTTTAATTTATAATAATTAATTTTGATAATAAAATTACATAAATAAAAATATTATTTATAATTTTTTAAAATATAAAATATTTATTAAAATTATAATAAATATTATTAAGTGATACCCAGAAATACATGATAAGTATAAATAAGAATATTAAATAATATTTTCTAAAAGTATATAATATTTAAATGATAAATATTAATATAAAATTATAAAAATATTATTATTATAAAAAAATAAAATATATGATAAATAATAGGTAAAATAAATTATTTTAATTTGCAACACAAGTCTAGTATTTTTTAATAATAGGAACTTGCATGTTAAGTAATTCCGGGATTCTCGTTTCGTCAGGAATATCTGTATGTCATAATGGTTGGATTCTACCAGGTTTTGTGGCCTACTCCAAGCAGGTTACTCTTATAAGTATGCCATCCTGATCTCTTAAAGTTGACCAGAAACAAAAATATCTCTAATACTTCTGATCCAGGATTGCAGGGTTTTTCTTCTTATCAGGAACCCACCTCCCACTTCTCTTTAAGATCAACACCCATGCATCCAGAATTGTCATTGCCATCATTGTCCTCATCAGATCAAAATAAACAAATATCTTCTCTTCCAAGCCATATCATTAGCCAAATTCTCCACAGGTTGAGTACCAAAGACGTGTTAAGATGCAAGTGCGCCTGTAAGCAATGGTATGACCTTATCCGAGAACCCTATTTCGTTATTCAACATATGGATTTTTGGTGGAGGTTCGTCTGCGTTAGCGAGAATCAGTATGTTCCAGGAGGAAACTACAGCCATGGAAGTCAGTCTGATGAAGACTTTCAAGTAATATCTGAATGTTATGGAATAGGAGTGGAAAGAAGCCATGACAAGGGCGATGGAATGGTAAAATATCGTGCAAGAAATCCTGCAACCCGACAAATTCTCGATCTGCCAAATCCACAATTCACTACCAACCATCAGATTGCAATTTGTTATAACAAGAAGACTGGATTATGCAAGTTGATTTCTATTTACTTCCATGAAAGGGAAACTAATAGACAAGGAGGTTGCGAAATTATAACAGTGGGAAGTGATAGTTCATGGAGAAAGCTTGAGATCCCGAGCTTAAATGATATTGACAAAGAAAAGGAGTTGATTAAAGTAAACATGATCACCCCAGATTGTCAGGCATTTCATCTGACAAGAGTTAAAAGCAGCCTGGCAGAAATAGTGAGCATAAGCTTGGAGGATGAATCGGTGTTTATAAACACATTGCCAGAAGGTGCATTTTCCAACTTGGAGAACGTCAGGGGTTTTATTTCATACCCAAACTTGGAAAATGAATCGGAAAGTTGTTGTTGGAAGGCAAAACCTGGATTTGCAGAGGTAGTAAACAAGAAACTGCACGTTATTCGGCTGGTAGATTTCAGGAAAAATGAATATAGCCGAAGGATAACAGTTCCATTGAAATTCATGGAAGAAGAAGAAGAAGAACAAGAACAAGAAGCGAAGAAACGGTTGAATCCTTTAAGATACAAAGGTGGTGAGTACCTGTTTACCGATGATAAAGAAGTATTCGCTTATAATCCGATTACTCGGAAGAAATATAGTTTAGGAGATGTATCAGATGCTCAAGAACGAAGACGATCCTTCAAGGATAGAGGCGATTTTAGCACCTTATTAACTTTCAATTCAATGCAAAAACAACACTAAAAACAAGCTTTGATATTTATTTACTTCTTTTCATTTTTTTATGAAGCATCAGAATTTCATATTTTCCCAATCGATCATATTCGATAACAATTCAGTACAGGGTTGTATTCATTTCTGACTTTTCTTGAACTGTCTGTCGAGTTATCCAAGATCATAATCATGCTGTCCTAATAATGGTTTCTCCTGGAATCGAAGTCAATGTTGGAATATGCTAATGAAATCCGTAATGAGGATATGATGATTAGCAATACTTACAAAATCATCCGATGATGGTCGATCACAGAATCAGAACTGCCTAAGGGAAAAGGTTATTTATTTATTTCATGATGGGTCGAACTGTATTAAAAAAATTTCAAAATCCGTGTCTGCCGCTTCCCTTATGAGGGATCCGACTATCGGAATTCCTCCTAGGATATAATCATCTCTTGGCCCTTAAGCCTTAATACCGCCTAGTTGGTTTCTTCTGCAAACGACAGCCATGGAGGATGAAACTTCGACAGATCTTACAGACGCCACCGCTCTCAACAAAAAACACCAAGCTATGTTACATCGCCTCTCTAACCGCCACCAAACGCGCGCCTCCAAATCATCCACCGATGTCTCCAACACCGCCTCCGCCGATTCCTTTCTCTCCAAATTCACCGAAATCAAAAACTCCATCGAGTCGCAACTTTCTAGTGCATCAAACACAAGTACCGATCCAACTGTTTTAAAATCCCGTTTCCTTGATATCTCCGCAGCCATTTCCTCTCTCGAACAGTTGCTGGCCGAAAACTCCTACCTTCTCCCCTCTTACGAGCTCCGTTCATCTTTAAAAGCCGTCTCCGATCTTAAACAATCTCTCGATAATCTAAACTCTAATCTTCTTCCGAAAGCGAAATTCTCATTCAAAAACAAACCCGCCTCATCAGCATCAAAACCCAAAGAATCCGAAACCTTAATATCAAAAGCCCAACAGCCAACACAAACTTTTCCAACTGTGAGGGATTCCCCAGGAATAAGAAGCCAAGAAAATGAAATCTTGACAATGAATTTTAAGTCCTCAGAGACCGGTGAATTCACCCTAGAAAATCTTGATTCTTGTGAAATTAGGCTAATTGGGTGTATTAGTGCGCTGTTTATTAACAGGTTGAGGAATTGTAAGGTTTATGCAGGGCCGGTTATTGGTTCGGCACTGATCGAGGAAGTTGACAACTGTGTATTGGTTTTAGCATCGCATCAAATAAGAATTCACAAAGCGGAAAGGAGTGATTTTTATTTGAGAGTAAGGAGTAGGCCGATAATTGAGGACTGCGGAGGAGTTGGATTTGGACCTTATTGTTTGAGATATGAAGGGATTGAGGATGATCTGAAGGAGGTGGGTTTGGAGGAGGAGACTGGGAATTGGAGCAATGTTGATGATTTTAAGTGGCTTAGAGCTGTTCAGTCGCCGAATTGGCGTGTTTTGGAAGATAATGAGAGGGTTGATGTTGTTGAGATTAAGGATTTACAACCGGAATATGCTGAAAGGGAATGAACTGGAATTGTTGTTCAGATTTTCCAGGGCAAGTATTTCATGCATTGCTCATTTCTGATTTGTTTATTGTTATGCAACTAATGGAAATATGCAGCTAAAGCGATTCCGAGTGGAAAACGAGAATTCATGTAGCAGATCCCTATTAAATCGGAACCAACGCCTAGTTGATTTCAGTCGATCCTTTCTAGATGAAATATGTTTCAGTTTATGTGTTGTCAGAGTTTGAAGAAGAGAGAACTGAAAATAACAGATGAGTCAAAGTTTTGTGATGTTTTTGAATTTGAGAACTATGATATCTTGATTGTTTAATCTTTTGATTTATATTATAACTTTTTCATATGCATTCTTAGTTTTTCTATTCGGTTTCCTTTTTCTTCTTCTGTGTTGATTGAGAGGTACTTCCGTGGACTTGATTTGTGGAAAATGCCATGAATTACTAAGATTGTGAAAGTGAGCATCTATTTTTCTTGCTTCTGCTTCAAAAATCTGTTTGTTGTGAGCTTAAATCCATGGAGTTGTAAGCTTCTCCGTTTTAGTTATGCTATTGCTTTTAACTCCGATAAAAGTTAAAATTTGCTTCTGGGTGCTCATAGTTTTGTCTGAGAGCGCTAGCAGATGCTGCTTTGATAGGAATCATTAAGTTTACCTTCTGAAATTTAAGGTTCTTGTTCTTCCTTGGAGAAAGATTCAATCAGGATACAATTCATAAGAGGTGGCTAATAATGTGGTTTTAATGTCTTGTACTTAAGTTGTAGAACGAGGGACAGGGTATAATTGATTTGTATCAGCATGGACATCATATAACTAGGTTGCTCTTGTTTAAAATTTAAATTCGGAGTCTTACATGGGGATGTAGAGATTTTTCTAGTTTTGATATGAACGTTCATGTCGTCTGCAAGCATCTTTGAAAATCCAAGGACTGAGGTGTTGAAAAGTTCTATTACCAGAAAGCTTGTAGAAACACAATGCAAAGCTTTCATTGCACAAAATCTTAGCAAAGAACATGAAACTCATTTCTTTTACACTACATTCATATGCAAACATTTTATGGTACAAGGAAAATAAACACTTGGAAAGGAACCCGCAACTAAATCCTTTTGATTAGTCTTTTGCCTCTATACCCAACTCAGACCAACAATTTGCACGTCAATACAACTGCAGGCCTCTACCAGAGTTTCCTCTGGCTTCGCCCAATTGTTGATCTGCCACAAAATCATAGTGAGTTCAACCTTATCTTCCACCAGACAGCTCAATAGCATCCTGGTTGTATACTGAATCTTCTCCCCAGTCAAATCTTCTTTGCAGTCTTTCGTACTCTTGCCTACGAGTAACCTCAACGTGCTGCCATTCTTCCCATCTCTCGGCTAAACCTTCTCCTTCCAGCATTCGAACGACCTCTGACATTGCTGGTCGGTCCTCTGGTGATGATTGGGTACATAGCAGCGCGACTTGGATCATCATCTCCACTTCTTGAATGTTATAGTTTTTATTCAGGTTGCGGTCTACAATAGCGTCCAGTCTTTTTTCTCGTTCTAGCTTCTTCACCTTCACTCGAAAAACAAGGTAAGAAAAGAAAGGATCAGCTTATAAGAACTTGGAGGATGTGAAATTTGTCAGACGAAAGAAAACCAGAAAACCTGCCACCATGTTCATATCTGATTTTAAAGACTTGCATGAATGACTACAAATGTCACATGTGAAGCAAGACAAGTTCATGGTTATCTTACATGGTCAAGCAACAATACATCATCCTCTTCTTCCAATCGTGAAAAGTCAATTGCTCGCTGACCTGTTACAAGCTCTAGAAGCGTAATCCCGTACCCGAAAACATCTGTCCTTTCAGATGACTTCCCAGTGGACAAGTACTCGGGTGCGATGTGTCCCATCGTACCACGAACTTGAGTCGTCACATTAGTCTTTCTCACATCGACCAACTTTGCCAAGCCAAAGTCACCAACGACTGCTTCAAAATCTTCGTCCAGAAGTACATTAGCAGCCTTTACATCACGATGAATGATCTTAGGATTACAATGTTCATGGAGGTACTCCAGCCCACGCGCTGCACCTAATGCCACTCGTTTCCTTGCTGCCCAATCTAAAACAGGCTCTTCAGGTTTTCGTTCTGCACCAAAGATCAACTCAGTCCACCGAATACATATAAACAACTGTGTCAACCGAACTTTAATACCTCTTAGACGGTAGGCCACACTCAAATTCGACATGAATGGATACACCAGAAGGCGTTCTGATAGCGTCGTGCAAAATCCTATCAGCCGCAGTAAGTTCTTGTGAACAGCTACACTTATCATCTCAACTTCGCGCTGGAAAGCAGCATCCCCTCCTGGACTTTCAAAGTCAGTCAAGCGCTTAACAGCAACTTTCGTGCCATCTTGAAGCACTCCTTTATATACTTTTCCAAAACCTCCCTGTCCAAGGATATTCTTCTCGTTGAAGCTATCTGTCGCTAGCTGTAGCTCACGATACGCAAATCTTTTCAACTGACCAAATGCGATTCTTCGATCCACTTCGCCTAAGAACAACATAAAGATAATTTAAGTTTGTCATTTCTCACAGGATTACTTGTCATGCTAATTATGGCAAAGAAAGCCAAACCTGCAACATCAACGAATACTTCACGTTTGTAAGCCTTGTGCCTAGCCTTGCAGCCGAAAAACAACAGGCCTCCGAGTAGAAGAAGAATTATAACTCCTCCAACAATGCCAACTATAGCTCCAATCTTCGGCTTCTTTGAAGAACCTATCCACAAAGAACTCAATTCTTAGCTACTCAAAGAAATGGAATTTCAATGGTTGTAACCCGATAAACCTCTGATAGATTAAAACGGTCAACCTCATTACCTGAAGCAGTACTATCAGATTCACATGGCCGGTGAAAACTTGCACCACAGTTTAAGCGATTTCCTGTAAAACTGAAATAAGCAAACACCATCTCAAATTAAACATATAGGATAAAAGCTATACGTAGAGAAAAAAATAATATTTTAATCATAGTTCATACTTGTATTTTGCAATCTGAAATAGATGATCAGGAACTTGACCAGTGAGATCATTTGAGTCTAGCAGACTGCAAAGAAAATTTCAGCCATGACCAAAATCTTGTAAAACTCTCAGAAATATATATAAATATATATATTATTGATACATAGAATAACATAAAATGCCAGAATCATCCAATCAACTAAGCAAGTTCACTTTGAATCATCCAGTAAAAGATACTGTGAATCTATCACTTACATATTGATCAGATACAGAAGACCAGAAAGTGATGCAGGGATATGTCCAGTGAGATTGTTTTGACTCAACGTCCTGTTCGGATGATCAGTAAATAAAACTTCTTAAAAACCAAATTCTTAACACTACAGGTATATACTATAAAGCTTGAAGCTAAAATGCATCAAAGATGGTGTAACGTACAAAAATTGAAGCTTCTCAAGATTGCCAAGGGAAGCTGGTATTCCACCACTCAAGTGATTATTTCCCAAATCCAACTTGGATAAACTTGACAAATTTCCGAACTCTTCAGGTATCTCACCCGTTATGCCATTTCCTTTAAGAGTTCTGTCAGACGAAAGCAACCAATATCCCTTAGCATTGTACTTGATTTATTTTACCAGGAAGAAGTACAAAAACGTACTTTGTGGTATCACTCACTTTTACTCAAATATCAATGGTTTTTTCACGCTATTCAGGGTCTGATGGTTCCATTTTCAGTTCTTTTTAATACCCTGCCAATGGATATCTTAGTTTTTTACGATTAAATATTTATGTCATGCATACTTTGAATAGAAAAATTATTAATTAAGTAATATACAACTAATTATAATGGAATCGCTATAAGCTAGATTGATATGTCATATAAAATCTCATTGAATTTGTCACCAGGGTACCAAAATGTCACAAGTGATCAGAGAACTGAGTTTCTTCATAACTCAAAAAGCTTCTTCGAAGAAAAAATACCACAAGAACTGCATACATACAGAGTATTAAGCTTCTTCAGAACTCCTATTTTAGGCGATAATGTTCCAGAACAATTCATGCCCGACAAAGTTCTGCAAACAAGTAAAATATGTAAAGATGGAAAATTACAGAATTGAAGCAAATGACAGTGCATGGATGTTAAAGTATTTTATGCACATGCATTAGCGTAAAGAAAACTCACACAGAAGTGACATAATTATCATTGTCACAGATCACATTTGTCCATGTGCATGGGCTAACGAGATCTGCATTCCAATCTTTCAACTGATCGTCTGGAGTGTTAAGTGACATCTTCAATGCATATAGTGCATCTCCTAAAACCACAAATATGAAAGTTCACCGTCTAATAAAGCAACAATGCTAATTGTGTTAAATGAATACCAAAAACGTGTGATTTTGAATGGTTACTGAAAAAAGCTTCTGAAAGGGAGCAGATAGGATCAATGCATTCCCACTACATGTTCATGATATCCATATGGCTAATGAGAACATATATTTCAATACATCCAACAAAAAGGGACGAAGGCCGGGAAGACAAGAAATGTCCCGATCATAATCGGAAAACAATAAGAGAATTGAAGATCCACTGAAGTAATTCGATTATAAAGTGAAAGTTAATATGTCCATGATGCTAAAATCAACCAAGGATTTTCAAATTTAGTTGGAAAACCTCAAAACAGAGATTTCCCTGTCTATATGAGTAATTTACTCAAAGGAGAAATGATACATGAATATAATGTATCCACCATACTCCAGTTAACTAAACATCCATGGAAAAGGATGATATATGTAAAACATAAAACCAAAAATTTCCAGTTATCAATGCATTACAGCTTACTCTTTTTCAAATCACTCTATTGCAAGATTTGGCATGAGTCGTAAGACTGACAAACCGTGCAACTCAAGATGTTATAGTGGCAATAAGATTGATAACTATGCACCTTAAGATATTAATATTTTATCTAACTCTTTCGCAAGACTCAATATGGCTCATAATGTTCCCCCTCTTGTATGAGCCGTAGCTTGTAGGTTTTGCATGTGTATCTGTCCTGCAATTGCATAACTTCCTGTATATATTTGACTTTTAAATATTCATTACAAATTCCCTTTCTACTATCACTACTCTCTATTCAGCAATAACTGTCAATGGAGTAAAAGATTGAGCTGGATCTATGAGGTTGGTCATAGCAAGGCTTTGCCGGTTGGGGAAAGCGAAGTGGACAGGACAACACTAGTCAATCTCCCATGTTAACTGTAGCATCAATATCTCAGATAAAATTTAGACCAGTGATTTCTGTCTCTCATTTGAACATTAGGTGTTCTTGATGAATGAACATAGCTCAATTCTTCACACCTTACTCCATATCAAACTTTCAGCCAGTTACAATACATACATAAATGCTACATTAGGATCGGTAAGCGAGTTATTCCAAAGAAATCAAGGCTGACCATATTCTGATTAACATTTTCTATGTTTTTCATAGTAATATCTATAGGACAAGGAGGACAATTGTACCTTGGAAATCAGAAGATGCAAAAGCGAGCAAGCAAGCAAATACTAGAGCTCCAAAAACCAGTTCCATCTTCAGTGGCATCAACTCAAGTGATTAGGCATTGAAACACATTAAATTGACCAAAAATGAGAGAAACGCATCTGCACAGTCAAATACATACTGTCGATTGTAAATTTCCAGTTATCTACCATGGGAATAACAACTATAAAATTGGAGAAAAGATGCACAGATGATGAAATTAAAGAGGACTTGGATACAAGGCACACAACTTAGAAAAACAAATCCAAGCAGAACATTTGAGCCTCTACTATCAACCACAGTTTGTTTACATGTTCACCATTTCAACTAAGTTTACTTCCAAACTGAAAGCTGCAGAGTTAGCACTGAAGTTTAAAATATACAGTGTTATTCAACAAATATAAAAATCATGAATTGATGCTGAAAAGAATCATAGACTAGGGGACTAAGAATGCAAGTCAAAAGATTTTTGTAATATTACAAGATATTAAATCTAACAAGTTATGTACAGAATCAAACCAACTATTATTGCTTGAAACAACTAGTAAAAACAGAAGAACAAATTTGGCAAGAAAAAAGAAAAACAAAACTCGGTTCAAAAGCTGAAAAACAAAACTCTTACATTTTCTCAGAAGCCAAACACTTCCTCGAGCATCAAAACAGACCAGACAAAAGAAACCCGAAAACCCAAAATCAAAAAAGCACAAATCTTTGGAACTAAAAAGTTATCATTCAAGTGAAGAAACAAAACAGGACTCTAAACGGGTAAAATGGGTACCTTTCTTTTAAGAATAACAATCAAAAAGGATACGCAACAGGAGAAATTTTAATGTGAAAAAGCCAAAGTGATGAAGAGGGAATCTGATTGGAGGATTGAGGAGAGGGAATAAAATAATAAGAAGAATTGGGAATTCTGTAGAGGATTGAGGTGTAGAGTAAAGCAAAACCAGAGCACGAAAAGTAGTATTTACTTGGGTGTATATGGGTTGTTTGCCATTGTCATGATCTGCCCTTTGTGGGGTTCTTTTCTTAAAAAAACAAAATTAGTCAAAGTTAAAAACAGAAGCTTTGAATCTGTAATTATCTTGTTTCTTTCCCTCGCTGTCCATTTTTGTTGCTTCTGTCTCTCTGTCTCCCCATTACTTCAGGTCCCATTAATGCAGAGGTAAATTTATTTTTAAATTTGAACTTCATTTTCAAGATTTTATGGATTGCTGATTAGGGTTCTTATTCAGCTCTATCCCTCTCTCTGATCAGGTTATGTAAGAAAAATCTGACACTATTACGTTTTGACGTTACGTGGCAAGAGATGACGTGTCCAGTAGAGATTCATCTCCCCGTCATTTTCTTCCTTTGAGTCGAATGTATAATCTGAGAAAATTCTTTGCAAAATGACATATATTTAATTATTTAAAATTTTATTTATGTATTGCTTAAATATAATATTTGAAGTGATAATTATAATTAAACTATACTAATCAGCATTAATATAATGATTATTTACGAAATGGATTTAGAATTAGGATGAGAGTTAATAGGAGAGTGAATCGAATTATGACCAATGATTCGGTTTGGGTTTGGGATTGTTATAAATATAAACCTAAATGGATGGTTGATGAACCGGGACCAGAGCTAGTTATTACAAGTGGTGGGGCCTAGAGAAAACAATAACAGCATTTAGCACAGATTCGAAGGGAAGCAATGATGTGATGATATCTTTTATTTAAGAAAATTCTTTTAGTAATTTAATAAATGGAAAATGATATGGAAACGACACCATCACCTGCACACATGTTCCATACTACTCTATATATATATATATATATATATATATAAGAAGGTACCACTTGCCTTGCTACAAAGGCACATCCCTTTCAAGCCAACCTGCATTTAGGTACATCATCAGAATTCAAGTTGAATTCATAGCATTGCAGCTCTCTCACTGGCTCAAAAGGGAATCCGACTCTGTCACCTACGTAAACTACGGTGCGCTACAATCATGTCAAACCAGCATTTCTCACTGGCGATGCTTTCCACCCCATTGCCGGGGAACTCAACATGGAAAAGTCTGTCAAATTGTCGAGTCTCTCTTAGGCATCTATGAAGAATTGCACGGTGAAATGAAATGTCTTCTAGACTACTGACATGAAGTCTATATAGATGAACATCACTTTCAAGAATGAGGTGATTGTATGTCTTACAGGCATTGCCCTACTTTAAGTGTTCTGAAAGCTTATTACAGAATATCATCAGTTAAACTTCCAAAGCAATTACTCACAACTCATAGAAGAGTGGAGCAAGAAGAGGATACGACGGTGCTCGAATCAGTGCAGTTAGATTCCTCATCAATTCTTCAC
This sequence comes from Dalechampia spathulata, assembly GCA_948192965.1. NCBI lineage: Eukaryota > Viridiplantae > Streptophyta > Magnoliopsida > Malpighiales > Euphorbiaceae > Dalechampia > Dalechampia spathulata. Next base: position 67,855 of record CANYBF010249014.1, on the reverse strand, counting down.
CGCATGTTTTCTCTGCGACGCACATATCTGGTCCGGTCATTGTATCTGGGTCTGTCATTAGCTCTCTGCGGCTGTGGTTCCACCCTTCTCTGTCTTTCAGGTGATCTTTGAACTATCTGTCCGTCCATGAACAACTCGGCTGCAATATAAAGGAATGAACTTTTGATTCAAACAAAAGCAACGCGTTTCGTGTAAGAAGCTTCTTTTCCTTCTAACATGCTATGCAATGAAGGCATCCAGTTCATAGATTATCATCAATGAAACTAGTACAACGTTAACATAACGTATTCTTGCCGAGCTATACCATGTTTTAGCTAAACTAAGGTGCTTCTGAAGAGCAGAGAAAAGAAAGAAATATAATCGAGTGCCCGGAATGCCCAGAATGATCTCGACATATTCATCAAGCTTTACATACGCCTTCCAATGATTCCACATCTCAAATGAACACATGAAGAAGAGGGCAGGAAAATGAGGGAAGTTCATGATTAACGTTACATCTTATAAGGTACTTGGTTAAAATGAATTCCAAAATTTCATGGAGAAACAAGAGCACAGAAGTATCAAATTCTATACAATATGCTCCATTAATTCTGCAATATGCATCACTAAGATAGTATTTGGTTCAAATGAATTCCATACATTCTCTGTAATTCATTTCTAAATCTCAAGCAAATGTGTTTCAAATGAACTTCAAAGTTTTCATACTAAATCATCCTTGAGAATTCATTTGCAAATGAAATGAATTCCTTAAAAGACTTGATCTAAACAAAGGCCTAAGAATCAATATTTGACTATATAAATACAATAAGCAGACGTCTAATGATTGCTTACCACCATAGTCCTTGTACTCAGGATCAACATAAGAATCGGGAAGAACAAACAGAACACCAGGCAAACCTGTTAAACGGCAAGAAAATAAAATTTCATATGAATAAATAAGTACATTCATGCATTCAACTAAAGACAACAACATGGCAAATTATAAATCAAGAAGAAGAAAAAGACCTGCTAGTTTATTTGATGTCTCCTCATCAATCTCACAGCCAAATCCAAAATACCTCTCACAAGAAACGTTATAAATCTTCTTTTTAGCTTCCTCCTCACTGAGACAAAACAACAAACATGTAACATTCATTATCCCGTACCAAAAATTTTGCTCAAAGATCCAAACTTCAGTACACAATACAATAAACCCATTTACCTGCCAACAACTTTGGCCAAAGTTTGAATATAACAATCAATCATTTGTTGTTTAGTGGCTCCTTCACCACCAGGCTTATCCATAACAATAAGCCAATGCTCATAATCACATCCAGGAAAAAGTGGGGCCATTTCATTAGGTGGACGGTCACTGAAGTTTGACCCAGAATTTAAGGGAGAATAGGAGTTACCGGACCGGTTGACCCGACACCGGATGGAATTGAATCGAGTAGGTTTAATCGAGGGAATGCCATGAGAAATTGGAAATAGTGGACGGCTAGTGAAAAGAAGACCAGAAGGAGAAGGAAGATGGGTAACCGTAGTGGTGGTGGTGGAGAGAAGGCGTTTGGGGATGACAGAAGAGAAAGCAGGGTGGCGCGTGACAAAGCGTGGAAGGCTGTGGGCCATGCTTATTGAGATATTTGTAGATGGAAGCTTTTGGAAAGAGATTCAGAAGAAAACAGATTGGAGGCGATTTTCATTTATGTTCGTTTTTTTTTTTAAAAAATAATTAGACTATAAAAGGCAGCACTAAACCTGCTGTGTTCTTATCACAAAAGATTGGGAGAAGCCAAAGCCAAGTCGTCTACTCTTTTAGACTGGATTTTCACCATGGCTGAGAGCAAAGCAACCTTAACCAACCGTTTACTGGCCGTAAAACAAAAATCCGGCTACAGCTACTCTCAGGTAGCGGAGCAGACCGGTCTCACCAACGTCTATGTTGCCCAGTTGTTGAGACGTCAAGCTCAACTCAAACCGGAAACTGCTCCAAAGCTACAAGCAGCGCTTCCAGAATTGTCTGATGACCTTCTTCATGAGATGATGAAACCACCCATGCGATCTTACGACCCTAATTTGATCCAAGAACCATCTGTTTACAGGTTCATTTTCTATTCTTGTCAACTGTAAAAAAAGGTGATTTTTTTAAAAAATAAAGTTCAGATTTTTTAAATATTTGTAATAGTAAAGGCTACCCGAATCTGAATCCAAACCCTTCTTTTTGCAAATAGGTTGAATGAGGCAGTTATGCATTTTGGTGAAAGCATCAAGGAAATTATTAATGAGGAGTTTGGTGATGGCATGTAAGTTCTGTTTTCTTTAGTTTTTGATCTTATGAATGTTTCTGGAAGCTTATTCATAAAAAAATTGATGTTATAACCGATCACAATACATAACTTCATTCCTGAAATCTATATGAAAAACAGTATGGCCCTTGATCATCTGAGTCATCCCCATTTGCATATTTCCACTTGTAGAAGTATCTAATTTAACCATGATCTTTCCTTTCATATTATACCGCATACCTTGACATGCAAGATAGCATCCTTCAACTCTAATCTTTACATCCACGTATGCCCAACAAGATCTTTTTGAGTTCATAATTGATTTTGATACACTTATGGTTGTGCAATGAGATGTTTTGAAAGATCAACAGAAACACATGAATGTATATATTACATTATGCCTTATATTTGTGCCGAGGCATCAAGTGGGGAAGTGCCATTGTCCTCCATGGACTCTTCAGTATAGGTGTCCTGTAGATGATTTTTCACTTATATTTCGGCAATGATGCATATATTGGCATGATACTTCTGTTATAACATATGTAACATGATCATTTTTTTTATCATGATTAACTTGCGTGACTAGATTGTTCTGCTTTTGGGTAGTATGTCAGCAATAGATTTCTACTGCTCTGTTGACAAAGTGAAAGGTGTGGATGGAAAAGATCGTGTAGTTGTGACATTTGATGGGAAGTATTTGCCCTACACCGAGCAGGTTCGTTGGTTTGAATGTCATCCTGTTATTAAAGCAATATTTATTCATGCATCTATCATCAATCATGTTTAGGAGCAGAGCCACAACTCCCTGTTACTTTTCACTCATTAATATTAAAAATCAGGAGTGAAATTTGTAGATCTGTGAGTTTTATTTTACTTAATTTGAACTTGATTCATTTATTAAATGAAACTCAATAAACAGAGTCAAAGTTAGATTTAAACAAATACAACATTGAGTAGGCAAAGAGTGGTTTAGTGCATATCATGTTGTTTTCGACTTGGGAAGTTAACTAAAGCGTGCAATGTGATTTTGATTCTATTTTTCTTACTGTTTTCAGCAGTCAGAGCATATGATCTCAAGACTGAGGCTGAATGGAAACTGATAAATCCTCATGCTGATGGAAATCAGATGCCACTGGATGGACCGCATTCTTGTTCTATTTTCTTCCTTTGGCTTGATTGAGTGGCATAAAAGCGCCATTGCTATGTATCTTGCATAGGCAAGGCTACTGCTGACGATGAACAATAAGCTTATGTGCTAAATAAATGGAGTGGAAATAAGTGAAAAGGTTGCTCAACCTTTAATATATTTCTCTGGAATGTCCAGTTTGAAGATAACATGGTTTTTGTTGGAATTGATGGTATTTTCTTTCGTTTGGCATATTTTGAAGTTCAGAATCTCCTGATGCTTGTGATAAGTTGAGATGATTGTTGGGTGAAAACGCTTCTTTGCCTATTGACAAATCCATGTTGACAATTGAAATGCAATTCCCATAATAACTAATGATAAAATTTACATGTAACTAAAACAAATAGCATAACCGCACAGAGTACGCTCCAAAAGAAGTCTAATAACATTTATTTGTATTTCTATATCTTCTAATGAAGCAAATGTTATAAAATCTATAACAAAACCTTTTATTTGACAAATTAAAGGAGAGTGATCCTTGTAGTGTGCTAGGACATGGTTAGTTTACAGGGTGAGGAGACAACACCTGGCCACTGCCCTGCCTCGTTGCGATCTCTAATCTTTTACAACATAGATTATTTGAATATAATGGTAATTGCAAAATTTAGAGACAGTAAAGTATGTATATAAAGTCATGAGAATGTTAGTTATGAGCCCAGACCCTCGAATTACACATTCAGAATAAAGATGACAAGATAAAATTAGTTTTCAAACATGATTTACATATAAGCAAAACCTGGAACTAGATTAATTGAATTTGCTTGTTCGAGCTAGTCTTCAGCTAACAAATGAAACTTTCGAGAATTACAAATCAAGAATACAACTTTTACCTATCAAATACAAGGAAATACCAAAAGACTTGCCTGGATAATCGCCCAACAAACTGTTTCAGCATGGACAATTAAGAGTTGAAGAAGAACAGACATCTTGCCATTCCAGAAGTATTTTAACTTGTTAGAGTCCTCAATACATTCCTTCAAACATCACAAAGAGATATAATGCTGCTACAAGGTAGTGCCTCCACCATCGGACATAAGAGATGCAGCTGCAGCAGCAGCTGTAGGAACAACCCCTGTTGAAACACTTGGTTTTGACAAATGCAGAAGCCTGCATTATATTTACAAAAATTAGAACAAAATAATTAGAATGCATCGTCATTAAAGTTATCAGTGAAGGGCAATGGTACATGGGTAGAGTTATTGCACTAGCCCCTTTAGCATGAGGTAAAATTTGCTAATACAAGGAACGGAATTTGGCAAAAAGAGAGAGAGAGAGAGAGAGAATGTCCAACTGGAATAGCCAACTGTAATCAGAAGTTACAACTCTCGTTCTGGTAGCATCTATAGCCCTGGTTCCCTGAATTGTAACTCAACTACAAATCAACCAAAGCCAAATCCCAATTACTTAAGATCAGCTACATGGACTCTCCTTTTCCACTAATGCAGTTTTGGGTGATATTCTCATCCAAATGTAAGATACGGTCTACTTCTCCCTTTTTCTTCTTGGTCCTAGTAATCACATTTACTTTCCTAATCAGAGCATCTAAAAGTTTAAAAACTATAGTTTCATGAATGAACTTCATGGTTGATATTAATAAGTTGTAACTGTGCATCTGGAGATCATAGAACTTACGGAGCAAGATATTCACAGAAGGATGATACAGCAGCAACAACTTCAGAATAGTTCTCAGGTGTTGCAGGGGCAGTTACTTCAACCAGCTGTATGCCAGGAGTTACTGGAACAGCCTCATCAGTTGCATGTAGTTTTGGCATCTTATTAACAGATGACACTGTAACAGTTATCCAAGCACCTCTTTGGAAATGAAATGCAAATCCAACTCTCAACAACTCATGATCCAATTTGTAGCCGAGTGCATAAAAGAATCGAAGCACGTTCTTGCTTGCCTTGCTTTCCACCATCGTCCTCACCAAAACAGAGATTTGGTCAGCACCCGCACCCCTCATTGCACCTCCAACATGTTTAACAGTCCTATATGATAAAATGGTTTCTATAAGCACATGCAAAAGTAACATTCCTGTAAGATTCAAAATTAACAAGGCCATCCCATATGTTACCAAGTAGGCTCAGCCTGCTCAAGATCACACAAAAGTCGAACTTCTGAAGCAACAATTCCTGAAATAAAAAGAGTATGGAATTCCATTTTAGTCAAGAGAGAGAGAGAGAGAGAGAAGCATGGAAGCCAGTAATGTCAAAATATTGAATATGAAGTGAACAGGTAGTGTCATAGCAATAGAAGTCAAGTGCAAATAAATCTTAATACAGATTAACAAAAGTGACCAAATTTATGTTCTTTCAGTTGTATAACGCTTGTTTATAAACCTGATGAAGAAAAGGGTCTTCCTACTTACCAAGGTTTGGACCACTTTTCAGACATAATTCATGGATTCTTAAGCGTTCTCTATGAACACCACATAGACCTTGCAGAAGAATCTCCAGGGCCTCAACATGCTGCAAAATTAACAATCATGTTAAATAGATAAAGCAAGGTTTCAATTATAACCAATGATTCTTTTGGGTTAAAATCATTTCAGAAAGAATTATAAGTATGATTGTCAATTGATACACCGTTGAAAATTCTTTACAGAGTATCGAGAATACTATTCGAGCAATATTCATGCTCTCGTCACCTGTGAAAAGCATATACAATTCTGCAATATTGAAATTGTTAAACAATGACAAGCCTTTACAAGTGAAGTTATTGCAAAACAAAAAGAGTAGATTGACAAAACCAAAATACTGCAGAATAATCTATCAGAATCTTTGCTTGGATTCACAGAAGAACATGGCAAACTTTATCAAGTGGCTATCATTTGGGGAAATAATCGTCTTCTCCAAATCCACTCAACAAAACTAAGCAGTATTTCCCCAGACCTCGGCGGTCTTTCAAAAAAAAGAAAAAACATTTCCATCTCTAATATTAAAAGGCATACAACAATTATAGGATTCTGAAATCGTTAAACAATCACAGGCCAAGTTTCGAACCAATGATTCGAAAACTGAGAATTGAAACATGGAAAAAGTGAGGTAATTTAGAAAGATGGATCAACACCTACAATTTAGGAAATCAATTCCACCTCTATTCTGTTTTATAAAACATCAAACTCGAAGCAAGGTGTACAGCTACAGTATTCACATACATCAAAGAAAAGAAAAAAATAAAGTTATTTTGAACTCAAACGAATAACTTATCATTTAAAAAAGAAAAATGAATTAATCATCTACCTGTGTCTCAATGATGCCCTGCACCACGCACTCCATGGTAATTCACTTTACTGTCAAGTCGAAAAATTTCAGAGCATTCCTCTATTAATATCACTGCTTTTAACAAAAATAACAACCCTTTTTATAAAAAGAATTAGGTGTTCAGGCAGCGGTTTCACCGGAATCTTCAACCAAGGGTGTAAAGAGGAGGGAGCTGCGGTGATTTTTGGGTGTTAGGTATAGGGTTCGGGCTTTTCAGGCGAACCACTGGTTTATGCAAATGGGTTTTTCATGTACAGGATCAGTTTAGTCCTGTTTTTTTAAAGAAAAAAGTTAGTTAAACATAAAATTTACAGATATTTTTGAATATTTGTATTATTCAATGATATTTACACTAATACTTAAAAATCTATTAATTGATTTATAAAAATTACTATTCGTAACTTGTTAGTGAAAGGTTGTTAATTTTTCTATTATTTTTAAATTAACAAATAATCTAACAACTAACCCCTAATAATTAACAATTATAAATTTTATTACAATTTGAATGCATATAATACAAATAATATTTTTAAGTACTATTTAATATTTTAATTCAATCAAAATATTATTATTTTATAATATTTTAAATATATTTTTTGTATTATTCATTTTTGATAATACATCTTGCTCTGCAATAAAAATTGGCTCAAGATTTGAGGTATGACAATTTGTTCGAGTAATTTTAGAAATAATATTCTTAAGAGGATATTTGGAAAATTTCGATGTTTCGTCAAATACATATTTTTTACAACATTTCATCATTTTTTCATTAAATATTTGATAGAAAAATCATAACTTTTTTTGATATATTTTTTAACAATTTAGAACTATAAAACTTTAATATTTGTTTCAAATTAATCCCACAAATATCATTTAATTATGTTTAATTTAAATGAATTATAAATTTTCATATTAAAATCATTGATAAAAATTTATTTACAATTTTTTTTTTTGAAATTGAAATGGACAACCGAAAAAAACCAGATATATAAATTTGAGAAAATTTGTGACATTCCTTCAAAATTTAGCCTCGCTAAACTCGAGCAACCCCCATTCATTAGGAGAAACTAGGCAGGCGGGCAGAATTGCTAGATATAAGCTTCATCTTGTTACCATGTTATTTAATGGGGAATCATGTAATAATCAGTATGCCAGGTAATAATACGCATTTATCTCTAAACAAATAGTAAACAAAGGCACGTAGAAGGGATAAGTCGAATGCTAAAACCACAACTAGCAATAGGGTATAATGCATGAAAACCTAATGTTTTTCAACTGAACCATGACACTGGAGGACTCCATCAATGCTAACAGTAATTTAGTAATAAGGCATGTATCGCATTGGCCGTCTGAACCTTGGAACCTTCCTGCAGTTATTAAGGAGGCAAGCCATATAATTATATACTGTGTGATGTACAAAAACAATAATAATAAAGAGAGAGGCAGTAAATGTAAATGAAGAAGTTTGGAAAACATACCCATATGCGTAAGGGGGCATATAGGGCCTCCTAAACGGATAACCCATGTAAGGATTGTAACGCCTCGGGCGGTACTGCTTCATTCCAGGGATGTTGGTCCTTTTGGGCAAAACCTGAAATGGCAAATGGTGAATGAAGTTAAGTATTAACCGCGAGAGGACCATGAAACCATAGCAATTTCATGCTAGTAACACTTGAGAATCTTTTTGGTTTAGTTAAGAGACAAAAGACTTTGCCTTCAATTGACGTCCATGCAGTTCAGATTCATTCAGTAGTAAAGCCTCTTGTACGGCTTCTACTTCAAGGAATTCCACGTACGCGAAGCCTTTCGGTTGGCCAAACTTGTCCGTCAGAATAGTGACCCTATTAACCGTACCACAAGACTGGAAGTGCTGCTGCACTTCTTCTGGTGTGCATGCATAGTCGACCTGCATTATAAAATGTTCATTTCAATAAATACATTATCCATCGACCATGAGATAATGACATGCTTTTGCAATCAAATACAGAACAATGACTCATTAGGACTGTTTTGTTAATTATCACTTCTACACATGAGAAACCATAGTCAACACTTTCATCATCAGTCAATTAATCACATCTGAGAAATACACCTAATTGCTAATCCAGAATGTTTAATTTTTTGTAATAAATATTCATTTCATGACAAGTTTAAGTCGCCAAAATAACAGAATCTGTTTACTGAAACTGAATCTCATCCATCAAAACATTACGAAAGCTTTCATCACCAAGACACTCATTCCCTTCATACCTTTGCACCCATAGATTCACACCCATAGCATTATCAAATCATCCTTATTAGCAAATAATCCTCCATCAAATACATTCACAAAACCAGATTTTTAACACCATCTTTACCAGAAGTTCATTCTATTGGGCTTTTCTCCAACAGTAAGAACATGAGCCTCTCTCTGCTACTTTTTACATTTTGCAAAAAAAAATGACATCATTTTCCCAGCTAATAGGATCTCCAACAGATGCTTACCATGTTTCTGCCCTTGCATAACAGGAAAAGCATGGCAACTAAACCTCCTTTGCTATGCTGAAAGATTCATACATTCTCAACCGAGCCCATCTAAATACTTAATCCTAAGTCATTCAGGATCAGCCTGGTATAGTGATCCTTGGCCTCAGTTCTTTTCTCTCACACAAGTACTTCAATTGATCCATTTCAAGCACTATACGTTCAGCAACAAATGACTTGTGCTAACATAAGTAAAATCATGTTAGCAAATGCAAATTACATGTGAGTACCATAACTGGAGTGGACACTTGAAACAAAACACATTGAGATTTTGAATTCTAATGAAAATCAAAAAAATCACTTAACTTTCTCGTGGAAAATTTTTTTGAATAATTTGTAGAAAGAGAACAGAGTTTTAATGCTTGCAACTAGGAATAATACGAGCTAATTAGCAAATTCTTCCCTAAAACAGAAGAAACATGGAGAATATGACAACTATACTGGACATTCAATAAAGCCGACAAATAAATTGGAAGCATAAAATGTTTCGTATTATGTCAAGTCTTAAATTCCTATATTGGTACCACTTTTATGGACCTCAAATAACAGAATGCAGTATATGACAACATCTAGTCGGATGAAGAAGGCATTCCTGATGAGAAATAGTCTGCCGAAGATGTTTACAGAATAAACAAAAAGAACAACCAAGTCAAAATGACGTTCTATCTGTTAATAAATGAAGCACGCTTAAAGTAGTAAAAATAACAATATTTTTTCTGAACATTTCTGGCAATTTGTATAAAAAGAACAGCAGAAAAAAGATCACGACGCTAAAAAAACAAAAGTGACAAGCTTATACCCTGCACCATATCTGCTAAGTGACCACATACTCCAGAAGCACCAACCACCACCAGCAGTGACGAGGCTTTGAAGTCTGTAAGTAAGATTGCATATCCTGATTTGCCTCTGCTATTTGAAAGACTAACTTCCACTCTCAAAATTATGCTTGAAGCATATCATTTGCAAAACTACTTCCATCAATTCCTTCAGCCTCCACTAAGCCTCTTTTTTTGGCTTCATTCACTTAAATTTCATTGTTCTCCATATACAATCCACCTTCATATTCCATCCACATTTTTTCACCTCCACTTTATTGAATTTTCAAGTTCTTTTCTATTCTTTTTTTTTTTAATATTTTTTTCTTGTTTTTTCCTGATTTTTCACATGATCTTTGATTCATTATTCTTTTTTTCCACTCTTTTTTACTCTGAATGTGTTGTTTTTTCTCTCAATTTCTTTCATTACTTTGAGTTCATTTCTTTTTCTCAATTAACATGCAGGACTCTTGTGATATTACATAACACAAAAATGACATAGCTCCACCACAAAAGACAGTACAACTAATCCAGCGTTAATAAACAGACAACTTCAAGAATAAGGAGAACCCTGCAATCATCGTGGGACACAAAGTCAAACCATGATTCTGAATCATAGGAATCTACAACAACAACAACCACAGCAAGAACATTAACGCAAAACTTGCTTAGCAAAGCCAGGAACTCAAAAGCTAAGTCTTGTAGTTAGCAGAAGACGTGCACAAGATTGATTACTAGTAGAGAAAGCAACTTCAATGAGGTTGTATATGTTCCTCTTTTATGAATCCTTTTCTTTTTTGCATAGAACATTTGGAATATTGTTATAGAATAATACATTACACTTGATACATGTACCCTTACATCAGTTTCCATTATTAATAGGTTTTAAAATTGATATTCATGGAGCTTGTGAGACCTCGTTGTCAAGAACCCAAACAAAAATAAGCTACGTTTGTATTCATTTGCTACAAAAAGGGAAAAAAGTTAAATCATTATTTTGCGGCAAGACAATAAGGCATCGTATTTCAAGAAAAATTAATCCACTGGTCATAATGCAGTGAATTGAGGTCTGATCCAAAAGTATCAAAACTAAAGAACAAAAATGGAAAAAAAATATACCAAAGTAAATAAATAATTAAATAATAAGAACGATAACGTATGTGGATATAGGTAATATGCGTCTCACATTGCCAACAAACACAGAACGAGAGTCAGTTTCCTCCTTATTGGCTTGGCTAGCAGCGGCACCAGCTGGATCTGTATAGAAAAAAAATATAAAACATTGATCAACACAAAACTAATGAATTTGATATACATACTTTCCAAACAGCGCACTAGTTTATAAGTTTACAAAAGCAAAAGAAGATGAAAGAAAATAGAAAACCTTGGACAGCGCTCATTTCCTTCTCGACTTTCGCCTGCATCTCGCGAAGAGCAGCCGCTTCCTCTTCCATCTCCTTCAATCTTTTCTTCATCTCATCAAGCTCCTGTAACGTTCATCGAGTTTTGCATTAATTAGAGACGATTAAAACCGAAAGAGAGAAAAAAACGAAGAGAAAAGAAGTAGAAAAACAAATGAAATTAAAACGGTGACCTTAACGGCCTCGTCATCGGCGGCGGACATATCGATGTCGGCGTTGTGAGTATCAATATCACCTTCCACGTCAGGAATTTCTCCGCCGTACACCTCATGTTCCTCTTCTTCCATGACCTTTTTTGATTAGATTGGTTCGAATGATCGATTACAGGAGAGCTAAAAGATCTGCTTCACGAAGGATATTCCTTTGGTAACTTTATATTGATAGGGCAATAGGATTAAACGTTGTCGTTTTATCAAAAGAAAAGTTCGCTCTAACCAAATGCTGACCTGCCAATGTGCCCTCGACACCCGTGATCATTTTTTTAGTCAATTTTAATTTGGCATGTACAGGGAGAAAAAAAAAAGAACATAAATTTAAAAAAAAAAGTAAGACTTAATTTATTAAAATTTATCCTAATTTAAGATCTTAACAGGTCAAAAATTTAAAAATTGCAATTTTTCATGTTGAAAATAACATGAAACAAATTTAGCGTGCTATATATATATTTTTTATTTTTATATTATATAAAATAAATTTTAGAATTATAAATATTTGTTAAAATAAGCAGTTCAATTAATATTTTAAAATATAAAAATATATTTAGTCCCTGGAAATACAGATAGATTTAAATTGAGTTGTTATATTTTAGTTTATATACAATTTTTTTAACATTTCAAACAGTATTTTAACATATATTAATAAAATAAACATTTAAAAATTATATATAAAAAACATCTTCCTAAAATAATAGAATGAAAATAGTTGCATGCACGAATTTCTCCTAGTCCCCAGTTACAGCGGAGAACTGGAAGTGAACCCATAAATCCATCGTATGAACAATCCAGGAAAGAGTAGAAGATCAAAATGAAATGGTTGATAAACTCACAACAAAGGAAAGTGAAAACAAAAATGTCAGATGCTTTAGAGCTGGTATGTAGTTGCAGAAAACATCCAAAATTTAACTGTCTATTTCCAAACAAGAACATAAGTACGAGAAACATCTAGGCCGCAATGGATGGCTTCGAGGCTGCAGATAGTCTAGATCTCTTCTTCGCCAAACTCTCGCTGCGTCGTTCCCGCTGCTCCTTCAACCTGGTCGCAAGGAGCTTATGATACTCTGCTGCCTCCGCCTTGGCCTTTGAAATCCTCTTCTTCTTTTCCGCGATTCTAGCTCGCTTCCTTTGTAGAGTCAAAGGAGTCACCAGCCTCTGAATTTTGGGAGCTTTGCTGACCTTCTTACCTGTCCCACCCACATGCCAAATTATTATTCCATTGAAACACACCACTTATATCCTCTACAGCAGATGTTCATAACTTGTTACAGTCTACTAGTAAAGCAATGAACAATGGGCAACAACTGACCAGATTTGGTTGTAAATGTTCGTCGATAAGTGTTGACATACTTCCTCACATCATCCTCCTTTGACAGGTTAAACAGTTTCCGAATCTTTGACGCCCTCTTAGGACCTCTCATTCTAGGCTTCTCGACATCTGTCAATCCAGGGAGATCACTTTCACCTTTCTTCACAATAACCAAGTTCAGAACTGAGAGATCTGGACTAACAATGCATCCACGAACAGACTTCCTTCTACGTTCTCCATTTCTCCTTCCATAACCACGGAAGCAAGGGGTACCTGTCCATGCAAGAACACTCTTCGTTTTATTTTCACATATAAAAACCAGGCTCACCAGTTTAAAAGACAGTCATGGCAGGATTCATTTGACATTGAATTTGGAATGCTGTGAAAACTAACAAAAGAAATCTCGACAGATGAACAGATACATATAAGAGTGGTTGACGACAACAAACCTCTGTGAAGCAGAAGTCGAACACGGCCAGGAGTTAAAACTCCTTGTTTCATTGGAAAACCCTGCTTATCACAACCTCCCATGATCTTAAATACATAACCCTTGAACTCCTAAAAACACAAACAGATGGGTTAACAGGAAAATTAAACACAAGATGCATGTATCACCTTTGAAACACAAAACCGACATTGATAGCATACCTCTCCAAGAGCATCCCCACTGACTTCTTGTGAGATCCTCTTGTCAAAAAATGCACGGCTGTCATAAGATGCATTCATCAGGAATCATAACAGACAAAAGTTTCTGAATGGTGAATGCTAACATCACTCCATGTCTTTGATTATTCATCCATAAAAAATTAACATCAACAGAAAAAGAAATTCATGCATCCACTTAACCCTAATAACATAACTAATTAACTTCCTAAATTGTAAGCTGAAATACTCTCGTAAAAGGAATACAATCCTGCTCTTCCATAAACAGAGAATTTTAACAATCAATTAATAGACATATAAAATGATCCGTACAGTTTCTGGTCATCGTCAATCTCAAGCTTCTTCTGGCATCCAGTGGTTGGATTTGCAATGTTAAACTGTAAAACATAGACAAATTTTTGCAATAAAATTAGCGAATTGACGCTTATGATTTCAACTACAAAAAGAAACAAAAAAAGAAAAAGATAAAATGATTAAAGCAAAATAACCTTCATTTTTGCTGGCTATCGAAGCGCTTCAGCTATGATTTAAGCTCAACAAGCTCTTCTTGTTTTTGCCTTTTTCAAGAATAGGGTTTTGCTGCATAAGGTTTTATGTTAAGAGTCGTTGCGGTGGATGTACTTTCGGCTTAATGGGCCTATGGTGGTTCCATTTCTGCTGGGCCCAGAAAGGAGTTGGATCATCTCACCATTGTTTATGTTTTTGAGATTGTATAAACCAGAAATGGATTGATATCAATTTTTTCAATATATGATATGAATTTTATGGGTCATCGTCCTCTTGGAACACCATAATGCTAGACATCAACTTCCATGCCAAAACCAAGAAAAACAATTAACATGGACGGCCAATTTCTCTATACATTGAATTGCATCAAGAGTTACAGTTCACAGGGCACAAACAAATTCACCACTTGTCTCTGTATCATCTTCCATATCGTCATCAATATCAGTATCATCTTCATCAAGTTCCAAGCTTCCTCCTATCAAATTTCCACCCAGTTTTGACCCATTTTCTGATTTCCTTGCCTCTTTAATTATCTCCAGTATTTCTTCAATGCTTTGTGATTCTTCGCCATTCTCTTCATTTTCTATTCTATCTTCCTCTTCTTCCATGGATTTTTTGGGCATATTTTTCATGAACCAAGGATGCTTTTGGATTTCTGGTACGGTTATTCTCTGAAATTAGGAAATAAATTATTTATTTTTAAGCATCAAATATCAAAAAAATGGTTCCTTTAGTGTTTATCAATTTTATTCCCATGTTCATGTTATCTTGTTAACGATACCTTTTCAGGATTAGCTACAAAGATGCGAGATAGAAGATGTTTGCATTCCGTAGAAACTCTGACATAATCTGGAATTGAATAGTGAACACTAAGAATTCTCTGTCATTAGAAACCCATCAATCCTGTCAATTTACAAGACTACTTACACGAAACGAGTTTATACAAATTGATCGAATGCTGTGTCTAACCTGGATAGTTTTTCTGAAGTTTCTTGGATCTTCAGGATCTTCAAATGGATAAGCTCCGACCAACATCACATATAATGTAACCCCACAAGACCAAACATCTGCAATCTATATATACTGTTAAACCAGGTTGTTTGATCCTGAAGAGATGATAGAACGCATAACAGCATCAAGATTTAAAGTGATCGATTGATCTGATACCTTTCCATCGTATTCTTTTCTTGATAAAACTTCTGGTGCAATGTAGGCAAGTGTCCCTACTGTGGATTTGGGTTGAGAATGCAATACAGAAGACTGTACAACAACAAGTAAATGGATAAACATGCATATTTTTGCATCCGAACTGAAAGAACATTTAGCAAATTGATTACCTTTGAATAACCAAAGTCACATATCTTAACCTGAGGGGCTGAGCTTCCATCTAATAGTGTATTTTCCAGCTTAAGATCCCTGTGGCAAATTTGCTGTACCGCATATCAAAACCCCATTAATTTCATTTCATAACAACCAAAGAACCCATGAAGGTGTTGAAAAATATGGACC
This sequence comes from Dalechampia spathulata, assembly GCA_948192965.1. Lineage (NCBI taxonomy): Eukaryota > Viridiplantae > Streptophyta > Magnoliopsida > Malpighiales > Euphorbiaceae > Dalechampia > Dalechampia spathulata. The sequence goes on along the minus strand of CANYBF010249014.1, from coordinate 52,182 downwards.
GGATAAATCAGAATCGCAGCTAAAATTTGAGAAAATAAAATATTGAACACAGATTTACGTGGAAAACCCCCAAACAAATTAGGGTAAAAACCACTGACAAAGGATCGAAGAATTTTATTGAAAAGAAAATAATTTGGAATTACAACACGAATCAAAAACTCTCAAATATTTTTCTTTTCTCTCCTCTCTATTTTTTCTCTCTTCTCGGTGGGATTTAGGATTTTGTGGGTTGTTTTGGGATGCAGAAGCCTTAACACCCTCTGCCTATTTATAGGCAGAGGGTACATAGATTAAACCGCGTCCTCGCCTGCTATTGCTGACCTTTCTCAATTTTTTTTTTTCTACTTCCACATTTGCGGCGCCCCCACCTTCTTTTTCTTCCTTGGTGGGCGCCCTACTTTGACAGGCTAATGGAGGAAAGAACCTCAACCATTCATATGGGTCCTGAAACTTCGATATTTCATCATCAGAAAGCCCGAAACTTCGCACGATCTCCCATTTGAAAGGCGGATTTTTACGTTCCAGCTCTACTTGTTTGGTGAAAACAGGTGGATCATCAAATTGTTGAATCTCCGTCCGAAGTTTATCTGCAGAAGCCTTGATTGGCATGCCAGTACAATGAAAAGCGAAAGGCAACAACACATTAGCACCCCGTAATCGATGACAGGCAGCGGAAAATTCAAGCTTGGACAATGAGAAGCCATGTCCAAGATGCAAGAACCCGTTCATATATGGAAACGGAAAGTTGAAAAAAACTTGTCGTCAGGCCCTGGAGGAAATTTTCCAGGTTCAGCCCTGAAAACATCGCTCTTTTCCCACCAAAGTGGAACATTGCGATCAATCTCCAACAAGCGATCTCTCCATGAATGGCTTCCCATGATTCTTTCACCGATGGAAAAAAGAAAAAAAAAATTCATGAATCGAAGTAATAAAGGGAAAAGAAGCAGAATCAAAACAGAACTGACCTGCCAAAAGGATTGATTCGAGTAAAGTAACAAACTTTACTCTAATTTTGCATTAACTAATCAAATCCCAGTGCTTTAATTGGATCGTAAAACGCATCTAAACGTGATTTTACGTCGATAATGAGCAGAATTACCCCTAGTAGAACATATTTGACTTGGAAGGGAAGCAAACTAGGTCGCTCTTTCCGGTACGAGCTAGTAAATAGTAAATTTTTCAGAAACATTCCTATTCCATCAGTTCAATATTTTATTTTATTTTTAAATCAATGATGCTAATTTTAATTTGAAGTAAATTATTATATCATTACTTTAAATGATATAGTCTAGAAAAAGGAAGTCGTCAATTCCACTATCAACGACCCTTAATTCTAGCCAATTAAAATCTATTTTTATATGTTAATTTAAATTCATAAATATTAAAAATATGTATTTATTTTTTCAATTTATAAATTCAAAATTTAGATAATATCTCATTTTTTTTATAATTTATATATAGATTTAGTTAATCTATAAACTAAATAACTAGTGGTTAAATAGGACATCTCATAGTTATTAAAACAAAAATCTGGGAAAAAAAATGCCCCCACGCAGGATCGAACTACGGACCTTCAGTTTACAAGACTGACGCTCTACCACTGAGCCATAGGGGCTACTTGTGCTTTTTTTCTCAAAATAAAATACATAACCTTAAAAACTCATATAAATTAGACAGGTTTCATATAAACTTCATTTATGATTTTCTTATATAACATTTTTTAATTACTCAATGATTAAAATTAAATTACACTATAAAAGAATTGTAATTTCCAAATATTTCATTTACACATAAATTCAAACCAACATTTATTACTTTAAAATAGTCACAACATTTGGAAAATATTTATAAATACATTAATAAGATAAAAAAAAACATATTTATATTTAGATATAACAAATATAATTACAAAAATTATGTGTATGGTTATAAAATAAAAAATAAAGAAAGATTAATTTGGTATTAAAAAAAAAGCAGCATAAAATTCCAATGCATTCTTGTCGTTGAAGTGGGTACAGATTCAACACATTTTTAACATTTCTCCACAATCTTGCATCGAGATTGCCCCTAAATTAATAATTCACTAAATAATATTATTTTAATGACATCGTTACAATTTTTAATTTTTAATTCTAAACATATATTTATATATATATATATATATATATACGTAATTTGATATTAAATATAATAGTCATATGATTAGATAACATTAGGGTATATATTTTAATTGAAATTAATAGATATAATTTATTAGAATTTGGGAATAAATATATGTATATAAAAAAAGAGGGTCATTCGACATGAATGTGGCAACAATCGCCTTACGATTGGAGCTCTTTGACTATCTCCACACGATTATCCACATAATTGTCCCTTTTTTATTCTTTTAAATATTTTTATTAATTATTAATTATTGATTATTCCTAAAGAAGAACTTTTGATGGTCTAATTCTATTATTATTATTATTATTATTAAAAACAATAAAACCCTGTAATTTTGAATAATTTCATAGTCGTTAAATTCCGAAAAAGAAGGTGACGTATTATACGCACAAGTCAACAACAAGCCCTGGCCTCGGTCGCAATGCCAGCCGTATTATTTTGAACTAATTTAATTTCACAACATCGATTTTACCATTACTTTTATTTATTTAATATTTCTTATTATATAAAAATATTAATTTAATCTAATACTTATGATTTTTTTTTTTAAAAAAAAAGGGGGAAATGTTTCTGAAAATATCAAAGGACATGACATGACCAAATAGAGTCATAAGGCAAATAGGGGGGTATAAGAAGACAGAAAATATTGATGTGGAAATAGAAGGTTATAAGATAATGTTCCCTAAATCTATAATAGAATGCACATATAAATAAAGCAAAATCATCACTAGATGGACATTATCCATCCACCCCCCTTCGAATACCCAATAATCATAACTATTAAGCAGATTAATCAAGGGAAGAAATATATATATAAAAGAAAAAGAAAAAGAAAAAGAATAAATGGGTATGAATAATGGTGTAAATAATGAAAGAAGAATGGAGACAGTTGTTGAATAATGAAGGTGGGTGATGAAAGGGACTCTGCTGATTACAAACTACTAAATAAGTTTTAATTCCACAACTGATTGAACACTGTAACTACCAATTATGTAGGTCCATTCATATTTATTTATTTATTTTTTTAAAGGCATCAAGTCAGGTTGCCAATTATGGCTACCACTTTCCCTAAACTTCAGAAATATATCAAATGTCAATATAAACTCAACTTCTCCTTACAGAATGTTCTTCTCTTCCCTCATATTTTCTTTTCATTTAATACGTATATATTATTAAAGACAAAATAATTAAAAAAGTACATGTAAATAAAGATCTTGTGATAAGAAGAAAAGCATATGAAAAGAGAAGAAACAGAAACATGCAAAATGATTATATATATATATATAAAAATGTAATTGAGATGTGAACTTGTTTGAGTCATATAAATCTGCATTGAAATTATTATTATTATTATTATTATAATATATAGTTTTACATGATATTAATTCTTGTAGCTATTTTTTCTTAATAAGTATCCCACGGTTAAGTCTTAAGCAAAAAGAAGAACATGAACACAAAGATGAACAAGTAGAAGAAGATTACCCAAAAAACAAACTAAGAGAAGGAAAAGGAAAAGGAAAAGGAAAGAAGAAGATGGGTATGAAAAAACAAGTAGAAGAAATGCCTGGCTCTCCCATGTACGCCGCCCATGAATTCTTTGAGTGAAGCTAAAAACTCGGTGATGAAAAGAGCTCAAAATCCCGGAAATCCACTGCAGAGTTGGTTAATGTAATGGGAAAACAATGCTTTCTTTTCAACATTAATCAGCTCCATGTATCCATCATCATCATCTCTCGCCCGTAGCCAGGAACAAGAAGCAGACGTAGTATGTGTCCGTTTGTGGGTTTTTCTTTTTCTTTTTCTTTGTTGCCATATTTGTATGTTATAAGCATATAGATGATAAAAAAAAGAATAGCCTTTTTTGGGTTCTTTTTGATGGTTGAAAAAGGCTGAAACAGACAAACAGATTGAAAGAGGAAGAAGAAGAAGAAGAAGAAAGAGATGAAAGAGGGTGTTTTCAAGAAGATGAAGAAAGATGAAGAGGCGAGTTTCCCGTTAATATGTTGTTTTCAATGGTTTTATCACTAATAATTAATTATTTTCATTTTACGTATTATTTACATTTGATTCCAATGCCTTAATATTCATATTAAAACTTTTTTTGTTATTTTATTTATTAAAAAAATTATTATAAAAAAGATCTCTAATAAATAAATAAATAAATAAAATGTGGGTTGATACTATTAATCATTTATTAATGTGCTCCTTCAGTTCACATGTAAAATAAAAATACATTATTTTTGAAGAGTAAATGCATAAAAATTGGGTACTGGTTTAAAAAGTGAGGTAGCAGTAGGGATTAATTAATGGCTATTAATTGAGTAATTAATGATAAATAATATATTTGATTGTGTTTCCAAAGAGGGAGTGGGGCCAGCAAGAGAGAGAAGGCTTTTTGTTTCACACGTTGCCTTGTTTCAGGGTGGCTTCCCGCTGATACAAGTTACTCCCTGCATTAGTCAACCACCGCCTATTTTTTTCTCTTTTTTTATTCTAATCCCTTCAGAAATATATTATTGTTTTCATTGTGTTGCTTCTGCAATTTGCCAAAAGTAACTTTTTTGAATTCACATGCTTTTATCTTATAGTCCGCCAATCAGTTTTAAGCATACATATAAATTACGAAAGGGATAAGTCATTACTAGACCCCTTGATTTTGGTTGGATGACTGCCCTTTTTCTAAGGGTAGATTGACGTTAAAACAGAGAATCTTGAGCATTCCTTCTCTGGAAAAAATGCTTCAACTTATGATGAATGTCTCTGATATGACAAGGGGTAATAATTACTCGATGTTACATCTATTCTACATAACCATGAGAATGTATTCTTCTCCTTTGAATTTAATGCTACATCTAGATTTTTATATCTGACCTAGTAATGAAGTTTATCATAGGAATAATGACATCTCCGGAGCTGGAATGAAGGAGAACACATTTTCACCAAATAGCTCCAACAGCGATGCCAGTAGCTGCCCTGATTTTAAATCATCCTTCCATACCTGATTGAGAATAGCCGACGTCTTTATGGTTCCACCATCTCCCTTGCCTCTTTCGGTTTTGTTGTCTGATTCATGATTGTTTTGCATCTGATCACTTGAAGGAGCCGGCGTGGTTGCTTCCCCTTCCACGCGAGATGGTGAAGAGTTGGTTGTCATTGCATTAACTGGATCGTCAGTTGCCATCCGCTTTGGTAGTGGTTCTTCTGCAGGCTGCGTGCTTGCCTTCCGTTTATCTTGATGACATTTTGATGGGGGAAAAGATTAAAAAGAAAATCAGGTTCCAAGAAAATAGGCAGATAGCATTTATTGAAAACCAAACAAGTCCTATAGCACTCAACTAAAGTTTTCCCTAATTGAGAAAAATATTTGAAACATAGGTAATGGGAATATCAGGCATGACAATTTTTAGAATCCGTCTTCACTACTAAATAGGCTTGCCAAAGTCGATCTTTCTCAAAGGAGGTGGGTTGGGGGAACGGGGTCATGTGAAAAAAAAAATGAAAGAAGAAAAAACAGAAAAGGCAGGAACATCCATTTATTTCGAACCAATGTGATCAATGATCAATGCCAATGAAAAATGAAAATATAAAAGTTCGAATGGTATAATTTTGATTCGAAAGTAAAAGTCCATGATAATTACTTGATTGCGCAGCAAGGACTTTTCCACTCGTCCTCCATATAAAATGTGCGGGAGGTGACAAAAACGAAGGGAAAAGCTTGAGGCGATCATATACACACTGACCTGCTGCATTCTGCAAATATAAACTTGTATGAGTTGCATCATCACGTAGACATAAGTCATCTCTCAAGTCATATTGGACAAGAGGTTTATCTCAATATGAGAAGTAAGATCTACTCACTAACAGAGCTCCATAAACACGCCAAGCTTCATGTCTCTTCATCTCATTCCTTTGCTTTTCAAGAAGCATCTCTGGTTCAAGAACTTGGAGGTAAGGCTTGAGGTTTGGCAGCACAAGGTGGCGGACCTACTTCCAAAGTTGCAAAAGCAATAAAGCCATTAATGACTTCCAGATGAGACGACAAGTAAAAGCAAAATTTAAAACTTATGATATACTAGTTTATTGACAATTGAATTGACGGCCCGAATGGAAAAGTAAAATTTCAAAGAAAAGGCAAGATTAGTAAAAATATTTAAAAAAATAATAATGATAATTAACTTCCCAAACCAAGAGATCTATGCAACAAAATTAAGATGATAGCATAGATTAGTTATGCTAGAAGTACAGAATAGCACCACCAGACCATCATAGAAATAAAAATGCAGTTAACGTCTGGCCACATAGCAAACAACACACACAAACGGGTTTTAGTACAAATAAGAGATTGATGTTAACCCGTTAAGCCATCCTTGCTTGTTTTTTTAGCATGCTACTTTCTACTCTAACGATACTTTGGTTGCATGGTAAAAGAACGGATAAAAAGAGCATGGAAAAATCTTAGGGATTGGTGACCCTTCAGAAAAAAAAAGCAACAACTGCAGCCTAAAAAATATTCTATTGGATTCCATCCCAGCAGAATATAATCCTTCAGGAAAATAGAAACCTTTTCTTCATTCTATGATGCATGAAAGATTATGTCCCATGATGTCTAACAAAATGTAGTATAAAATATAATCATACAGAACTTTACATTTTGTAACAATACATTTTAAGTACCACAAATTAAAGCTAATAAAATATGCTTCATGGCTCTGTAATTAGCATACAATCTTCATGCCTTTATGCCTGTACTGTATACCAAGAAGCTGGCCACTAAACATCATAAACCAAAACTCACACTAGACACACAAGCCCTTCATTTCTCCATTGTTTTTTTCCCTATCCTCTCACCTTATCCTTATTTATAACATGCACAGATATCATCTATAGGTTATATGCAATAGCAGTCTAAGATCATAAATCTGCAATTAGCTTCTAAAAGAACATAAACATTATAACTGCAAGTGTGAGGAAAGAACTATACCACATTGGGTCCTAGGGCTGCCAATCCTTGAATTGCACCATAATGTTGAGTCAGTGACCGCTTTGGGTCCAAAAAGGCATTAAGCAAAGTTTTCGTTAGACGTGTCTGTAGACTACTATAAATATGCCCAAATCTGCAATAAAATTGCAAGACTTGAATCCCAACCACAATATATTGAGCAAAATACTTTAGAAATGAAGATCTATTTTGAAGGTTGACAATTAAAGCAGAGCACTTAAATCAGTGGAACAATTGCCTACGGTGACTAGATATAGATGTAAAGAATTCATATATATCCTCAGCTGGATGCTTGAACCTCAGTTCAGATTAAAAAAAGATAAATGATATGTGAATGATTATGCAGGATGCTGCAGAGTACAAAAGATAATTTCAATTGCATACAGAAAGGAAGCAAGATCAAGAAGTCTTTTTACCTTTTGCATATAGAGGCGACCAGGATAGCTGTGAAGTCTCTGAGCTCCCAGTGCTTATCCGCAAATCTATTTCCTAACCTTTTTGCAACAAGGCAAGTGACCACAGATGGCATTAACTGATGTAGCTGAGAGAAAAACCAAGTTCCCAAGAGTTTCAGAGACAGCAAATTAAATAAGAGGAAACTGAAATTTGTTTGACATGCAGCACATTTGCTCAGTAGGCGATGTTGAAAACAAAGTAAAACAAAGGGGATTAATAATCAAAAAGAAGAAGGCAAGCACTTTAAGAATGGAAAAATTATCTGGCTTGTAATCCATATAGCAAGCAAAAGAAGTTAAAAAGCCAAGATTAAAAATTGCATAGACCACCAAAAGGCACTATGTTCAAGTTCCGCAAACTTCATTGAAGACCCTAGTTGCAATATAGGTTGGTCAATGTGCAATAAAAGCACTTTGTAAATGAAGGTTGGCAAGGAAAAAAGAAATGGAAGTGGAAACACAAATCATATATCTAAACCATAAATGGCATTGTCTTTTTTTCTACAAAGAAAGCAATTGAACGAACTCATAATCCAAACTTCATCAGCAAGAAAAAGTAATCTGAAACCAAATTTGCTAGTGGTTAGAATCAACAGTTAACCAGCTAGTAGCTGATGCATTTTCAAATGGGATGACAAGAACCATTTTGAAAGGCCCAATCTTAGTAATTTATCAATATTGGCATGTGCCAGATCACATATTATACACGCAAGGTTGCATAGACAGTTTAGTTTCAAACTACTGCAATTTAAGCCAGAGATTATTTGACAAAAAAGTGTATACAGTCGGTCACTTACATATGGTTCAATACACATATGTGGATTCTGTAGAAGACTCCGAACAACATGCATCAAAGCAAAGAGAAGTTGAAAATCATTTAAACCACGAGAAACCTGTATAATTAGATTAGCAGAAAAACCTGGAATAAACCAAAAATGACCACCAAAATTTCCATATATCTGAAACAATCGTCAAGGAATTATTACCTCATCAGCTATGAAGCATGTGAAGTAAGGAACCAACGGATGAAGTCCTGAGTCAGTAGCCAAACTAACTAATGCTTCCTTGAAGAGGGGTGAATCTGATCTCATCGTAAGCTCTGTGATTTTGTCAAAGTAAAGCTGCAAAGGACAAAAGAAAATCAAAGACGAGACAACAAATTAGACAATCTCATTGTAGATAATAAAAAGGAGGCAACGAATTAGACTCTCATTGTAGATAATTAAAAGAGAAAAAAATATAGATATAGCAAACTACTAAGAATAAATCATCGACCTGTAGCTCCCTAGACAACACGTGCCTGACTGGTAGTTTGATATCTACTGGAAGCCCATTCTTTTCTTCATTATTTTTCCTATCAGGAGGAGGTGGAATAACTACAAACAAAATCCACTATTAGTTCCAAAAATTCTAGATATAGAGATATCATTCGATCACATTCTCAAACATAATAATGTCAGAAAAATATGGATTATTTGCCATTGCCCACCAAACAAAAAAACCAAAATCCCTCCCTGGTCCAAGAATTGAATTCTGTTCCCAATTCTAAAGCATACAACACGCAGGAATGGTATTCTCCAGTCTCCACAAGAAGAAATCCCACAAACCATAATATCACTTCACAAATATAGAACAACAATGAAAAGAAAAACGGATTAATAAGTACCAAAAATATAGAGAGGAGATTTGTTTTCACCTTCCAAAGGAGCATTTTCAGGGATTGCAGGCTGTACGCCTTCAATAGCTAGCCAATGACAAACAACTGAAGTATCAAGCGGCGCTTTAGGCAAAGGAGCTTCAATCACCTGTAGAACATACATTGCATAATTCATAACACCTCAGAAATGAAGATCTCTATTCTATCAGAATTTTGGCACAATATTCCTCTTTGTTACAACTTCATTCATTTTACTTTTATCTTTCTCTCTATATAACTGAATTCTGCCATTCAAAACAAAACGCATAAAAATACCCCTTTTTAGAACAATTTCATTCATGTAATCATTGTACTCCTCCAAAAAAGATTGAACTCTACCAATCGAATGGAACTCTAAACTTAAAGTAACTTACATCCTTAAAATCAACATCCTTGTCATCAATGTAAAACAAATCCCTATGACCAATAGCTCTTTTAAACTGCAACGAACCTCCTGATGCGACGCCGTATATTGGCTAGAGGAAACAAAAACCGAAGTTAAGCACTCATAATAACCTAAAAAAAATTGAAAAAAGAAAACCACAAAATATTTCAAGCTACTTAATTTGAATGATTAAATTAAGTAAAAATACTTCGATGTTTCGAAGATTAAGAGCGCCATCAACGTCATGGCAAGATAAGGTAGTTCTCTTAGAATGGCGCATGCATTTTATAGCTTCTTGCATGATCTCTCGCATTCTGTATTCGACATCAGGCGCCAGAGACAGCGCTGCATCTTCGCATAAATTGCTGATTCCGATGCTTTGCGCTATCACTTCTATGGTATCTTTTGGTACTATACTCATTCTTTCCTCCTTCTTCCCTAGCTCGCTGCTAGAGAGAGGATCCGAATTTGCAGTCGCTGTTATATAGCGGTTTGTGTTGGGTAACTCGCTGCTCAACCCGAATCTTCGAACCGGATTGGAAAAAATTGAAGGAATTATTTGAATTAAAATAGAACATGCTAGGAGTCATTATTCCTTATTAGTCCAAGATTTTATCTGTATGATATTTTTATCCTTGTGACAATATGCTTTTAATATCAACCTGAAATTATTAAAATATTTCTTAAAAAATAAGTACCTGTTTTTTATAAATTAATTTAAATACCACAGATTTATGGTCATACCGAAAAACCATAAATCAGAGTTCTATTATAAACTAAACTATGATTAATTTCTTAAAACTAGAAGGAACACAAAAAATGCTTAATAAAAAATCCCCTCTTTATAAATATAATATCAATGTAATAATAATACATGAGTTTATTTTTATTTATACGTTATGAAATATAGTTGATCATTAATATTAGTACCAAATTTCCTTTAAATCAAAATCTTGCTGTAGCTATATTTAATTATTTATCATTTATTTTAATTAGGCTAAGAAACAAGTGTAATAATACACATGAATTATAATTGTTTCATAATGTAGTTTATGGGGATGGAGTGCATTTAGATATCATAGATCCCTGAAGCTATGAACATGTTCTTCAGTTTCAGTCCTGTTATATTTCTATTTATCGGTGATCTAGAAGAAGTCCAAAGAAGACGACCAAGATAAGGAGCACAGCATAAGGCAACGTAGAAACAGTTGAGTTCATGCACCTTGTGCAATATACTCAGCGAGACTGTATACTCCTGAGAAAATTCCCATTTACCAGTAGAACTTGCCATAAGTAATGAATGGCTTCTGTGCCATAATTCCCTTGAGATTGATGCCATCACATTGAACCAGACAATCTTTGACATAGCAGGCTCATGGACCTAAGTTTGAGAATAATCATAGCTGAGGATTCGCTGAACATCCACTACTTCCCAAAAGAAGCTATCATGTTTACCATCTATCGACAGAACCAGCTAAAAATCATGCCCTGCTACTTAGAACAGTCAACATCCACTACAATAAATCTAAATGAAAACTGAAGAAGATAAACAGCAAAAGGAGCAACTCATGCTAGCAAATCACACTACAAATTTAAGCCAGAGTTATTTTAACTACAACTTTTGCAGCTCGGTTTAATTTGGTGTAAATATCAGATGTAAATCAAAGGTCATGCAGTCATCATTTTAGAACAAAGCCATTAATCACAACAGTAAGACCAGGCAAACCCATATAAAGTATATGGTATTAATATTTAGCTTCAACCATAGAATGGGAGTGAAAATCATAAGAAAATAACACGCGAAAGAGATAAAAAATCAAAAGGGATAACAAGCCATTACATGAAATATAATTGGTGTACCATCTCAACTACCAGTTCATAAATCATAAGCCATCATTTAGGCTTTTACAATCATCATAAGCTTTCATGAATCATCTCACATCACAGGTAACCAATAAAGAAAAAGAAAGTCAGTAGCATAACCTTAAATCTTATCTATATCTTCATCTTCAAACTCAATGTAATCATCAGCACCACCATCATCCTCCTCATCAAGGCCTCCAGCAATACCCTCATTGAGACGAGTACTCTCGGGAAGTTCACCATAAGCCTTTAGCAGCCTAGCTTCATCAGGCATATACTTCAATATCACATCTGCCTTGTCATCCTGGTAATCACGCAACCCAACAAGTATTATATCACCGGCTGCAATCCAAACCTTCTTATGCATCTTCCCACGAATATGGCACAGACGCTTAGTGCCATCGATGCACATAGCTTCACATCGACCGTTCCCAAGCATGCGAAGCACTTGAGCATATTCCTGTCCATCTTCCTTAAAGATAAGCTCGCGTTTCTCATCATCCGCTTCATTCTTTCCTCTCTTCCTGTTCTTCCCTCCCTTACCCTTGTTCTTCGGCATGGATTCAGAAACTACTGCAAAACAAGCAATACCAAATTGTAATGGCTACTACTGCAGTGCAATCAATTAGAGTTGGTCATCCCATGACTGGAAATTAATGAAAAGGAACTCGAGAAAGATTGAAGACATTAATATTTAATAAAACAGGTTTCACGATCAACAGCACAAAAAAGAAAAAAGAGCAATCAGGTAACTGTAACGCGCTTTCACAAACAAATTCAGTGAAAATACAAAAAGAACAAATCAAACCTAAAAACAAGAACTCGAATAACAAAAAATTCAAGATTTTTCTACCGCTTAATAAATGCATAAAAATAGAAGAAAACATTCTTCCAATGTATAGAAAAACAGAGAAACTAAAACCAATCATTACCTTAATAAAGAATCTAAAAAATCATGGAAATAAAAGCAGGAAATTGAAGACCGACCAACTAAAATTCGATAAAAGAAAATAAAAATCAGAATAAAACGAAATAAAGAGATGAAGGTACCTTATAAAAAGGCTAAAGAGAATACCTGTAAACCGAAAATGAAAATGAAGAAAACCTGCAGAAAGTCAACCGGTGTTCTGCGTTTCTGACAGTATGAACCCTAAGCCCCTTTCCCCTTTGGCTTTTTTTTTTTTTTTTTTTAAAGAAAAAAACCAAAGATTATGACTCAAGGAATCCGGGCTCGAATGGGGTGGAATTTGGGAAATGGGTTTTGAATTTATAGAAACAATTTGTTTAAATTCCATACCGTATTCGGATCGTGGAATGGCTACTGAAATTGGATTTTTAATTCTTGGTGAATTAAAACTGAAATTATAATTTTAATTATGTTTTTTACAATTTTATTTTTTTAATTACCTAAAAATTAGATTTTGAATTTAAATTCGAATCATAAAATAGTATAATATATTTAATGACATTAAATTTGATTTTACCTGTAACAATGTTAACTTCAATTTAATATTTGAATTTTAAGATATTTAAACAGATTATTTGTTCTTTTTTTTTTATCAAAATAATTATCAATTAAGCATAGTATACAAATATTTATTTTTATTGATACGATTGAATTTTAACTTTTAAAAGTCAAAGTAATTGTCAAAAGTTTATACTTCGTATACTTTTAATTTTACAAAACGAAAACAATATTTTATTCATAGATATAAATTTGTATATATTTTTATTATTATATCTTTATTTATTTATAAAATAAATAAATATTATTTTAATAGTAATTATTTCTTTAATTTCTGAGGTGATTAAATAAAAATATAAAAGAAATTTAATATATTAAATATCTTATTAAACTGAGAAATTAATTATAATTTAAAATAATTAAAAAATATATTTATTAATTTGAGATGAAAGGATTTAACATTTAAAATTTAGAATTCAAAATTTTATATATCTTTTTTACATTTTACTTATGTTTAATAAATAATATAGGATTAAACACTCATAAAATAATTACCCTTAATTAAGCCATACCATATCAAATTATGATAAAATAATAAATAAATTATAAATTTTGATTTCATTGTTAAGATAAAATGATTAAAATTTAATATTAAGTTAACAAATGATTATGATATAATTTTAAAAATTTTCATTTATCTAAATTACTAAGATTTTTTCTAACACTATAATACATACATATCATTATTAAAAGAAAATGCTATTTAAAGATGGGCATACAACAATCAATGGATCGGAAGTCAAGTAATCAATCAAAATTTTAATCTGATTCATATTTTATTCGATCAATTTTTGGTTAAATATATTTATAATTTTGAATAATTAATTTTATTTAGTTAATTCCAAAATGTTAACTAAATTAATCAAACTGATTATATAATAATATATATTATTTTATACATATTTAAATATATTATATTTTTAAAAATTAGATTAATATAGCTAATTAAATACATCTAGAGATTATTAATTTATCAAAATTTTTATTAAATTTCTTATTTATGAGGTATTTATAAGATCGAGTAGAATATATAATATAATTTTTTTATTTTATTAGTTTTGGTTAAAGTGTTATTCACTCTATCGGTTAATTAATCAATTCGTACTATAGCTATTAATAAAATTGATAAGAAAAATAAGAAAGTATTTTAACTTTTCCTTGTTTGAAATATAAGGGAAAATAGAAAGAGGAACAAAAATCGTGCGTAAAATAATAAATTAAACAAATTTAATTTATTGTAAATTTACATTCCAAAATTTTATACAAAATAAAAAATAATTAAAAAAATAGAATGATTGAAAATTGAAATCATACAAAGACTAATTAATATTGAATGCGAATTTGGGAAAACATGACATTTATTAAAATGCAGAGAAAGAAAATAAAAAAGGACTTTACTGTTTGTTTGGTTGTATGAACTTTTCACGAAAGCCTAAAGTTACTATTTTCATAATTGTGCGTAGGATAAATTGTTATTATTGAAAATATTTCAATGTACTCTACGGAGATCGACGGCTTGCGCTGGGTACTGCCAGCCTCCTTCGAACATGTTCTTCCTTCGTAATCACACATATACCTTTAACCATCCTATAACAACTTGATTCCAATTGAGTCATATTCAAGGAGAAAGAAAATCCCAAAATTCAAGACATGGCACGAACTGTTTTCTTTCTTCTGTTGATTTCTTGCCTTTTGATTCCATCTTACACCCTTATTCTCCAATACCCAGATCAGGAATCATTCATTTCAATCGTAATTTCTCAAAAAGGTCTCGACTTTATCAAGAATTTGCTCGTAACTAAAGCAATTTCTTCAATAATCCCTCTCCATTTGCCCAGGATTGAAAAGGCAGCCAGAATCCCATTTATGGGTAGTGTTGATATGATTGTCTCTAACATTACCATATATGATATCGATGTTCCACTTTCTTATGTTAAGCCTGGCGATACTGGGATTGCAATTATTGCTTCTGAAACTACTTGTAATTTGAGTATGAGTTGGTATTATCAATATAGTACTTGGCTTTGGCCTGTGGAGATTTCTGATAAAGGAAGAGCTTCTGTTCAGGTATATGCTTCTTTTTGGGGCTTATTAGAGAATTGGGCACTTACCTTTTGTTTTATTTCTCTCAATGGTTAATGTTATTCTACTTATTTCATGGTTCTTGAACTGAGTTTTGCTTGTAAGGTGCTTGGTTGCTTTGTTTTGTTCTGCTGTGTTGATTTCGCGAGGACAAGAAAAATTTATGATAATGAAGGAAACGTTTGCAGTTGGAGTATGACTTGGTGTGATTCTAAGCTTTGTTGGTGGAGTACTATTCGGTTATAGTTAGGCTGATAATTTGGCCCTTAATTGATTTTAATTTGTTGCAGTTCGGTGGAAATTTTTGTTCTTGCACAAAAGTTTATACCTTTCCTGGATAAATGGAATTTCATTTATTTGATTGCTTATGGTGGAACTTGATTCTGACAAATTACTTTTGGCATTGGTTGCAATTCACTGGACTGTTTTGTTGTTTTAGCTGTTCTATATGAGATATCTTAGCAAAAAGCACATGTCTTTGTTTAATTTTGATCTCATGGTTGTAGCTTAATTTTCTCTTACTTGTTGTTATTGCTGCTCTTTTCTTATCAGTTATTTATTTTGTTTGTTTGGTCATATTTTGTTTGTCCTATAACGAACGGAAATTATTTAATACTGCTTGAAGGTGGAAGGCATGCAAGTTGGTCTTACCTTAGGCTTGGAGGATCAGAATGGTACTTTGAGGTTGTCTCTTATGGACTGTGGTTGTTATGTTCAAGACATATCTATAAAATTGGACGGTGGAGCATCTTGGTTTTACCAAGGGTAAGGGATTCTTAATGAAACTCTCCATTTTTATCGAGTTTAGTGGTTTGCTGTTGTAGTTATCTTAGTTGTTTCTTATTTTTCTGTTCATTTATGACAAGCTGCTGATAGAAGGGAAATCTTCCCTAATTCATCCCATGATTGTCTGTTTGATCAATATTTGTGTCATCTGTGGTTTCATAATATTTCATCATGCATCAGGATGATTGATGCATTTGAAGAGCAAATAGGGGCTGCAGTGGAAAGTGCTATTGCCAAGAAGATGCGAGAAGGGGTTCTAAAGCTTGATAAATTTCTGCAAGCTCTTCCCAAAGAAATTTCTGTTGACGATACTGCTTCTTTAAACGTTACTTTTGTGAAGGACCCTTCATTGAGTAATTCTTCCATTGGATTTGATATCAATGGGTTATTCACAGCAAAACCAAAAGTTCCAACCCCAATGATTCGCTACAAGGAGTCACAACCTTCAGTTTACTGTGCAGATCCATCTAAAATGCTTGGGATTTCATTAGAGGAAGCTGTTCTTAACTCTGCATCAGCTTTGTACTATGACGTAAGTTTTTGGGATCCATTTCACTTGTAGCCAGAGCTTGCGATTCTTTATGCTAACTCTCTAGTAACCACAGTTGAATTCTCAGAATCAATTGGAGAATAGGAGTTGAATTGAAAAGCATGTCACTTGATTATCTAAATCTTGAAGAAGTTAAATTTTTCTTTTCATTATGTTGTTTCCACAGAATAATTCCCTTTGCTCATGTACTTCATTGATACTAAATTGAATGTTGCTTTTCTCCGATCAGGCAAAGTTCATGCAATGGATTGTAGATAAAATACCAGATCAGAATCTCTTAAACACTGCAGGATGGAGATTTATTGTTCCGCAGCTGTACAAGAAATACCCAAATGCTGACATGAATTTAAACATCTCTTTATCATCTCCTTCAGTCATCAGAATTTCAGAAAATAACATTGATGCAACTGTGTACGCTGACTTGGCAATTGATGTTTTGGAAGCTGACCAAGTAATACCAGTTGCATGCATTTCATTGGTAAGTGTGCTTTTTGAACATTTTCGTAGTCTTCTTTGCCATTTGCTTTATCATTTTCATCGCACTGTTCGTTTTTTTTTTTTGCTTTTATAATTAATATATTCTCTCTCATATGTGGTATCTGAAGTCCGCAAAATATTCATGATTATGATTTTGTGGAGTTGAGGATGTTAGCTCGTTCTTTTGAGCTGCTAACTCTACTAGATTCGATTCTTAGTCTAGCTGGACTTCACTCTGAGAAACGTGTAAAGGTGGTACTTTCTTGTTATCGGCGTTTGATCTTCTCTAGATGTTAGTAATGAGAACTTCGTTGCTTCCAAGAATCTAAATTTTCTGTAACTACCTGGAACACAAATTAGTAATCTTGAGTACTTGTTAGATGCAATTACATGTATTTAATACCCAGCATCCTAATCCTTTCCAAGAGAAACAATTTGAACAGTTCAATCTTTCGTGTTAAAAAATTTATCAGAGATTAACTTCGTATTGTCGGTCCCTGCTTAAACAGGAAATCCGTGGCTCAGGTTCTGTTGAAATCACAGGAAATAAACTTGGTGGCAGCGTGAAATTGAATGACTTCTCGATGTCACTGAAGTGGAGCAAGATCGGCAATCTTAGGTTGTACCTTGTTCAGGTATGTTATGTCATACTGCAAATATTTGGCTTGCATTTCCTGCAAAATGAGTTTCTGCGTGATAACTTTTGGTGACTGTTCAATGTCTCTCATGTTAACAGCCAGTGATGTGGACTCTTATCCAAACAGTTTTCTTGCCATATGCAAATTCACACCTGAGACAAGGGTTCCCTCTGCCCATCATCCATGGTTTCACCCTTCAGAATGCTGAAATAAACTTGTCAAGTTCAAAAATTACAGTTTGCAGTGATGTTGACCTTGCAGAATCTGGGAGTATCGATCCTACTCTCCTCGAACATCAAAGACACGATCCTTTGTTTAGGTTCTGATATGTAATTCCAAACATCCTTAATAGATGTTGAAATTACGTTGTTTCATGTGTAAAGCATAGGCAGGTGTCTGCACGACCTGAATGTACAAATTGTAAAATGTACCATACGATAATATGGTGTATATGCTTGCTGCCGGTGAAGCCTTGTAACACTCTGAAGCATTTAATTCATTCCTGAAGAGGGGTTCCATAAATCTGAGACCCCGCCTTCTTTATCATTTTAGCGACAAGAATTATCCAGAAGCTTCAAGATTGATCTCTTGTCAGGAAATTAACACTAGATAGACGCACCAAATGTAAATACCGAAAATGAAGCAATCCAGATATTGAAGAATTTTTAAGAATAGTATCAAGAGGGGTCTGTCTTTTATATAAATTTTAAAGCTAGATCTCTAAAAGCATTAAAAGAAACAAGAATGATGATATATACGGCCCCGCTCTTGCTAGAGAAGGTGGTTTTAACTAACTACCAAAACGTACTGTTTTTATTACCAGTTTAACAGCAGCAAACTGAACTCCCTGACGCTACGCTTAGAGATTATAAAACAAGGAAAGTTGAAGGAGAAAACCTCTGTAAAACCCTTTATGCTCTCAATTCTTTCTCAAAGATGCAAACCTCGTTACCCATTTCGTCGTCAAAAATCCCATCAATTTTCCCATTCAACTGCCCCATTTCTCATAAACATCATCTACTTAACCTCCAAACCCATATTAAAAAGCCTGTAAACTCAGCTTCTCTCAACTCTACAGGTTATTTTTCCTCACTTGGCCGTGTAATCGAGGAAGAAGAAGCGTACAGAAAAGCCCGTGCTGCAGTCATCCGCAAAGGTATTGACTTGGAAGGTTACACAATCGAAGGACTCTCAATTGGTGGCCAAGAAACCTGTTTGATTATCCCTGAATTTAAATGTGCTTTCGATATTGGTAGATGTCCTCCAAGAGCTATTCATCAGAATTTTGTGTTCATAACTCATGCCCATCTTGATCATATCGTGAGTGGCCATTCTTTGCTTTTTCTTATCTTCGGAGACAGACCCAATAAAATTTCGATATCAGTTTTCGTTGAAGTTGTTAGTTTTTGTATTTTGAGTTGTTTGAGTATTAGGTTTAGCAATAAGAACATTAAATGAAAAGAAACCCAATAAAGTTTGAAGCTGTTTCAGAAGTTCTAAGTTTCTGGGTGTGGCATTTTGGTTCAGAAATGCTAACTTGATATTGTTTGCAAACCTATTAGGGCGGATTGCCAATGTATGTGGCTAGTCGTGGCTTGTACAACTTAAAGGCTCCTACGGTATTTGTGCCTCCTTGCATTAAAGAGGATGTGGAGAAGCTGTTTGATATTCATAGATCTATGGGGCAAGTGGAATTAAATATTGACCTTGTTGCTTTGGATGTTGGTATATAGCTCCTTCCATCTCATTTGATAAGCCTAGTTTCGTTTATGTTTCTGTCATAATTGATTTCAACTGTTGGAATTCAGGTGAAACATATGAATTGCGGAATGATGTTGTGGTGAGACCGTTTAGAACCCAACATGTGATACCTAGCCAGGTAAAAGGATTAGTTATTTCTTGCAAAACCGTCATAAACCATATACATTTCATTGTCGTTTAAGACACGTCCTTCATGAAGTAAAATATTAATCCAACAAGTAAAGGTATTGAACTTTTCATCTACCTGTCGGTTGCCTTTTCCTTGCTATTACAGGGTTATGTCATCTATTCAGTTAGAAGGAAATTGAAGAAACAATACATGCATCTCAAGGGAAAGCAGATTGAGAAATTGAAGAAGTCTGGTGTTGAGGTTTGTAATTTCTCCTGTCTGTTTTATTGTTGTGTTTTCTGACTGTAAATGTTCATTTAGCTTTGCTTTTGTCTTTTTCCAGATTACTGATATTATACTATCCCCAGAGGTGGCCTTTACAGGGGATACCACAGCAGAATATATGCTTGATCCACGTAATGCAGATGCTTTGAGAGCAAAGATTCTCATAACTGAGGTATAAAAATAAAAGATCTTTGCTTATTTTGCACTTGAAATTTCACTCCGAATTTTTGTAAGTGCTGTCTTTGCTTGAGATGGGAACCAGCTTCATTTGCTTCAAGTTATTTGATGGACTAGTTCTAAGATGTTGAGCGTTTCTCAAGGAAAATGCATCTTTTTTGTTAATAGGATCTGGTTCGAGTTATGATACTTGACTTTATTCTGTGCCTGTGTTCTTTGATAGGCAACGTTCCTGGATGATGGTATTAGCATTGAACATGCACGGAAACATGGCCATACTCATTTGCTCGAGGTATGGCAAATGCTGATTCTTGCAAATTTTCCAATACTTTGAACTGCTGAGAAGTTGAGCTTGCAAAATGTTCTTTTGTGTATATTGTAATATTGAAGTAGGCCTTCATTAATCTTGCAGATCATTGAAAATGCCGAATGGATTCGCAATAAAGCTGTTCTGTTGACCCATTTCTCCTCTCGTTACAGTATAGAGGTGAGATGGTTAATTTTCTCTTATTTAAGTTAATATTCAACAGGATCCATCCGATATGATAAAAATTGAACTTGAAGAAATGCTTTCCCTGTGAATTAAACTAAAATGTCTGGAGTTTGGTAATACTGTGTTATGAAATGCTGTGCAATTTTTCATGAAGAAGGCAATCATGTTTGTTTCTGTTCTGATTCCTGAGTTCACTTTCGGCCGAATAAATTTCCGCTCCTGTAAGAATTACAAATAGATTGGATCGAATTCATATTGATTGACTGTTAGATTCATGATTTGAGCCTTAGTTCTTTATTTTAAATTGCAGGACATTCGTCAAGCTGTATCGAAGTTGCAATCCAAGGTATCAGCAAAAGTTGTCCCTCTAACAGAAGGTTTTAAGTCAACATACTCTTGAAGAATATAATGCTTATACTCTGTCAGGATTTGTAGAAAGACTGAACCACTAATTGTAATTTTTATAACAGAATGAATGTATCAGTTATAAATAGTAGCAGCTTGAAATGAAACCTTGCCATGAATCTAATTCTTGGTCGTAAAGAATCCGAACCTTTTTCACAATGTAATGCAGTGGAATGATGCCGAATTGGCACATCCCTCGCGTTGCCCGACTTTCAATCTAGCATCATATTTAAAGCAAGTCATATGGCAAAAAACTTAGATGGCAATGTTGCTTCTCATCTCTCTCTTCTGATAACTAGCAGTGATAGATCTGTTCTTGGCAAAACAACAAAGGCAAGGCAGGGATTTCTCATCCCACTCGGGACAAATGCCTGCAAGGAATGGGATAGGATAGTAAAGCAAATTCTTGCCAAAAAATTAAGAAGTTGCTACACCTCACACATATGGACTGGAATGCCTCTTAAACATCAAAAGATAACCAATTATGCTGAAAATGAAGCTCGTTCTTCATGAAATTGAAGTTGTTCGACTGCTACCACTTTATGGCTAAAAATAAGTTTCTTGTTTAATTTTGTTGTCATCGATTCTGCTGGCTTTGGTATAACACTAGCATGAACACAGAAAAGCTATAACAAGTGATCCCTGAAACGCGAAACTCTACATGTACTCTATGAAGCAGAAGCAAACAACAGCGACGCATTTGTTCCTCCAAAGCCAAATGAATTCGACAAGGCAGCTCTTATTGGCATCTCCTTTGAAGCAGTCAACGGCATAAACTTGTTTTTGAATACGGGATCTGGTCTATTGAGGTTAAGCGTCAACGGTGCAATTCCCTGAAACATGGAAAATTTATCGTACAGTCGCAAAAATGCTCGTAAAAGTTCACAAAACAAGTTATGCAAGGAATCGATACTAGTGAAGTTGTGACTTTGGAAGCATCATGAGCTACAGGCAATTGACAATCTTCTCCGACTACATATGTATAAGACTACACCTGAATGCAAAGTGAAATCGGGCATGCAAGCATTCCTCACATGCACATAACGGCTTCAGTTCTGAGCAATAATGCGTGCTACAGAAATTACTTTATCTTAAATCAGGCGAGAAAATAGTATATGTAATTGCTCACATGGTATATGGCTAATACTGAGAAAATTGCTTCAACCGCACCAGCTGCTCCCAGAAGATGGCCAATGGCACCCTGAATTATCACATCAACGCATGTTAATGCACAGATATTTGTTCTTCGTAAAATCACACAAGTACATTAGACATTTCCATAAGAAAACACAAGGAACTAAATAAAGAAAAATGTACACTGATTAATAATATGATGCCATAAAGGATGACAATTTGTCTTTTACACCCAACGAGCATGATACTTTGTAGGATAACTTGATATATGACAAGGAGAAAGCAACAGGTGGCAACTAAGTATCATTTAGAACCATTAAATTGGCTTGAAAGAAATCATGCGGTTGAAAGTGTATACAATTCCTTAATCAACGCACCGACTTGAAGTATGTAATGCCATCATTTTTTTTTTTGGGGAAACCGAAGCTAATGATCATTGTTGATTAAAAGTACATGCAGAAATTCTACGCATGCAATGGCATGTAGTAATATCTGCCATATTTTATGACATAATTTGCACCGGTTATTGATGTCCTTGGAAAAATAAACTTAATTAGAAACATAAATTACCTTGGTTGAAGACAGTGCCAAAGCTCCTGATGTTGCATGTTCGGAGAATATGGTTTTGACGGCACTGGCTTCTATTGCGTCTCCTAGAAGAGATGATCAAAGGAAACAAGAGAACATATAAAAAGATCCCAACTTTTAATACAGCCAACTCTCAAGATATCAACTCCTGTAACGAACGAAGGAGGGAAAGAGACATGAGAAGGTCCGATAAGTTACCTAAAGGTGTAGATGTAGCATGAGCATTTACATAATCCACTTGATTGGGATGAAGACCAGACTACAGTTGATGAAGAAGAAAACAAGTAAGACAAACCTCCAGCTCCACAGGAATAATGTTGGAAGCGGGAAATGATACTATTAGAAAGAATTGGGAAACAGGTATACCATAGACATTAGTAAAAATAAAGGTGGTATTAAATTTCCAACAATTGGCATCTTACATATCATTTGCAAAAATTGTTTATGCAATTCAGATACAAAAAGTTTTGAACTATTGCTTCATGAACTAGAGAAAAGAAGGACTCATAAGTCAAAGGTATTAGTTTCTTACCTGTTTCAGGGCTCGTGTCATTGCCAAAACAGCTCCTTTTCCATCGGCATGTGGTTGTGTAATGTGATATGCATCACCTGAACAATACAATTGTCTTAAAAGTTGACCAAATCCAGGCAACGGAACTTTTAAGAAGATTTTGTGGCAAATGAAAACCTGACATCCCATAACCACGAATCTCTGCATAAATTTTGGCTCCTCGTTCTCTTGCATGCTCAAGTTCCTTGGCAAGATAGATGTTGAAAAGATATTAGTAATAGATCAGCCTGACAATTGTACCAGAAATGAACAAATGAACTGTCTTACTTCTAATACAAGGATACCACAACCTTCGCCGATCCTGATCTCAAAGCAAAAGTTAATTGCTATTAGAATAAAAAACATGACATACATGCTCATGAAGCTGAGAAGCATGTTCTTACACAAATCCATCTCGGTCACAATCAAAAGGCCTAGAAGCTTCCAGAGGCAGCGAATTGTATTTTGTAGTCAAAGCTCTTGACCTGGAAATAAACATAATGTAATGTTAGTCCAGTTACCCAGTGAGGGCCAGTGTCAGTAAGAAGTGCTATAATATGCATAACTATAATAAGAAATCATTAGAAGACAATCAATGTACTTTATATAATTAGGAAGTGCTACAAATGTGTTTCTAGGAAATTTTTCTTGCACCTTATTTCTATGCAAGCATGTGACTCCATCCTCTAATGAATTCACACTTGAAATCTTATAAGCATGCTACCCCACAAATTTTTTTGGTCATTGGAAACACATAATTGATTACTCATTTATAGTCCGTGGAAAAGGTCAAGCAAAATTAGTCCTATTCTTTAGTATACTACACATAGTGACGTTCTTCAAGCATCAATCTGCAATTCACTTGGTAGCATTTGCTAGCCCAAGAGTTTAGAAGTGTCCATAAGGTTATGTATGTCAAGTATAACAAATATCCTGATTTCAGATTTCATACTTACTGAGTATTCATGCAAGAGAATATGTAAAAAAGGGGAAATTTAAATCAAGAAACAAAGTTCGGTCTCCACAGTTCTCTTTCTAGTGAAGCATACAATTTCATAAAACACCAACCTGCAAAATCCTGCTATCGACAAAGCATCTATGCTGGATTCTGTCCCTCCAGCTACCATAACATCTGAATCTCCGAATTGAATCATCCTTGTAGCATCACCAATTGAATGTGCACCAGTAGCACAAGCAGTTACAGCAGCATGGTTTGGGCCCTATATCCAAAACAAAAGATAATGGTTGCAAGATCTCTCTTTGGCAATTAATGAGCATTTCTAGTGGCAGAAAAAGTTTTCTTTGGTATAAAAGCTTGATGATAAAGTCTATTAACCAGAAGTTTTGAAGAGGGGAACAAGCTGTCTATAAGAGTTTATAGCTAATGAGTGGGCCAAGATAAACTTTATAACTTAAAAGTATAATGCCGGCGTTCATCTTAAGTATATATGTAAATAGCATAGGAAAGAGGAATATATGCGCACCTGGAATCCATATTTCATACTCACATGACCCGATGCCATGTTGATCAATATCCTTGGGATAAAAAAAGGACTAAGCCGACGAAGTCTCTGCAAATGACAGAACTAGATATGAGATAAAGTGTTTCTAATGCTCCATTAATCCTCAGGTGCATTAATAATAGTATGAGAAGAAAATAAAGTTGCAATAAAGAAAGCTGGCAACGTCATACTGTTAATGATAAGATAGAGTAAAAAGATTTTACTATTTTATCAAAGGAGGGATATAATCCTACCTTCTCACATATCATTTGTGATGCATCCAGAATGTCAGTAATACTTCCGATTCCCCCTCCAATAGATACACCCTGAAATTCTTCATGTTATAGGAAATCTGCTTCATCAAAGAATTGAAAACAGTACTTAGTGTCCACAATTAACAATTCATTACCGTTCTTTCCTTCTGCTCTGGCTCAGCAGGTACCCATTTTGCATTGTTTAAAGCTTCATCAGCTGCACATAATGCATAGCCGATAAACCTTGAAATTGAACGATGGTCCTAAAAAAATCACAATGGTATAGATGCTTCTGGATAAAACATATATTATGAAGAGAAACACGAATCAAATCATTCTGCCATTATGCACAAAATTGACGAAGATACAGGGTGTATTGCTCAGCAATGAGTGCTTGCAAATATAAGGGTGAAAAATCTTTGCTTTAACCTTTTACTGAAGGCTCAAACTCACCCGTTCTTTGCAATTCATAAGTCCCACTACTGATCAAACGGCTAATTTTGAACAGAAACGGCTAATGATGTTCTGGTACAAGAAGTATCTCAAAGATTCGCAATTTTAGACCATACTTAAAATGGTCTCTTTTAGTAAAAAAAGAAAAGGACATTCATTCTTATATATAATTTCTTAAAAAAGAGCTGAATTTTATTTTTTCTATTTCGAAAATGCAGAATAGCATTCATCCAACATAGACAACCACTTCCATTTGCAATTCCATTTTAGAGGCATTATAACGTCCAATTAGCATGCATTCTCACAGCTAAAGTTCTTCCAATCTAATCACTAAGTTCAAACACGCCCATCAAGAACCATTCTGAGAACTATCAAATAACAAAAAAAATTTTGCCTGCAACACCCAATTGCTAGAAATGCAAGAATGGAAGACAAATGAAATGGTAGGAGTTTGATAAATACCTTAGACTTGAGCCACAATTCTTCATTAAATTCACCGGGGCTAGTGCCAGAGGGCACAACAGCAGCAACTCTAGAGGTCAATTGATCGAAAGTTTGAAACTTTGTCTCTTCATCGAATGTATCATTCATTTTAAGATCATTAACGGTTAGTTCTCTTATCCCACACTCGCCATCAATTAACCGCTTCCAAGTGGTTTCCACTCCACACCCAAGTGGAGTTACCATCCCTAAACCTGAACAGCACGAAACTACATAAATGAGAAATAACTAGATAAAATTGAACATAAATACAAAGTAGCAGTTTTTACCGGTGATGACCACTCTGCGAGGAGCTAGCGGAGGAAGAGGAGGAAAACAGGAAGAAGAGAAGTAACCTTTCAAGTGATAAGGAGAAGAGGGTGATAACGCCAATAACGATCTACGCAAAGAAGAGATTATCATGGTTCTGGAAGATGAGATTATCAAAGAAGGTGTGTATACAAAAGCCAGCAGTTGGAGGGGCCATTGTTTTCGCGGTTTAAATAGAAATAATGTATCTACATCGAAAACGGCATCGTTTTGGAATCTCTGCTTTCTCTGCAGTCCAATTCTCACGGTCGTGTTTGCTTTCTCTGTTTCATTACAACTGAAATCGGAACAAAACTGAAAAATTCAAGTTAAATATATTTAAACAATTTTTATTTTTTAGTAGATTTATTCATTAAAAAACTTAATTGAAAAGAAAAGAACTTATCAAACCCTTAAAGTATATAAAAACGAATAATTAAATATCACCTTAATTTTTCATTTAAAATTAATTGCATTTTTTAATTTATAGTAATTCCTATTTTACTCATTTCTTTATTATTTTATTTTATTTTATTTTATTATCTTTTGGTATAAAAACTACATAATTAAATGTAATTAATAAAAATAATATAAAAAATACGAATATTTATTATTATTTTTAATTTATATGTAAAATTAAAGAAGACGATCTTTTTGGAGAGAGGAAGTAGATATATGGTGTGTAGCGTGCTGCTCTTGAATGAATAAATCATTCGAAATTACAAGACGAAAAGCTCGTCATCTCCAAGTTCAAAGAAGAAATAAGTATACAAATCTGGAATGAGTACAACTCATCTTAAGACTACGTTCAACTTGTTCTGCACTTGTTCTCTCACGTTCCACTGCATTGAGATTTTTCAAGTTATACAGATAGTTTGGATTGTAACATTATATAATAATTGTATATATAATGATGAAACAATTCAATCAAGATATACCTGCAAATCATTTATTTCTTCGTCTGTAAGCGAACGTTCCATGGAGCGATAAGCGATCCTGTAACAGTGACTTGTCATTCCCTTTTTGTTGGTGAAATTATCTATCAACCGCACCTGAGTCACAAATCATGAAATATCTTCGTCAATGTCAGACAAGCACAAGCTCTGATATTATCTTGCGGGGAAGAAAACCATTAGTAGAAATTTTGGACATTTCTGGGTTCCTGAACATGCACCGGAATGAACACTAAGGGAAATGACACATGAAATGCCATTAGAGATCACCGAGCTAAGCTATAATATTAATAATTCTGTTACTTTTGCATTTTGAATTTCTCTGATTTGGGTAAAGCAACTGACTGCCGTTTTAAGACCAATTCATACTCGATGAAGGAAGTCTGAAGCCACCTTACAAGGAATAGCAGGCTCATAGGTTATGGCAAATAAACACTAAGTTTCTTTGTATAACAATTGCTTCCTGACCACAATGCCAAATGCCCCATAGTTAACTTCCTTTTTTTCCAAAATTTGTAGCATAGTATCATGTCTGGCAATTTATTACGTTAACGAATTTAGTACCAGTAATCAACCGCATCAACTTACACATACCTCCTCAACGAGATCCCCAGTAACTCCTCTGACAACTTCGCACAAATTGTTTTCTGTGAAAGATTCATTGATCCAGAAACTCATATCTTTGTAACAAGGAGGATACTGCAAGACATTTTCACGAGTAAGACTACCATTGCGCGCTTGATATTTGTATATGAAAAAGAACTTTATATAGGAAATGAAAGGAAAAAATAATTCACAGGAAAAGAACAAGAACACACTAACATAAGGAATACATGGTCACACCTTTGAGAATGGCTTGAATTTGATTCCCAGCTGACCAGTTTGAAACTATTTAGAAAGAAATTTAGTTATTCAAGGTGGACGAGATCATTAAGACATTGATGACGAATTCATGAAATGCTAAATCCTGAAACGGACTGAACTGAATAACAGAATAAAAGAAAGGAGCAATAGACAATATCATGACTAAATTAACGGCTAACCTGAGAAGTAAAGCGCTCATCAGTTGACCAGAAAAGTCGTATATCAGGTATGTCAAACAGAACCATTGCCAGGCGCTCCAATCCAAGTCCAAAAGCCCAAGCAACATCATCAGGTCTTCCATTTCTCTTTAAAATTTCTTTCTCAGTGACACCACATCCTAAGACTTCCAGCCAGTCGTCCTAATAAATCATTGGCCATCAACTGCTTAGTCGGTTGGTTTTAGAATTTTAACAGAGAAAGCCATCAAAACATTTTTGAGGACAGTGTTTCTTTCAAAGATCGTTCTTTATGTCATGCATAGTTGTTTCACTGGATGACTGTTAAACCACATATATTGAATGTCATCGATCCCCAAGTTGAACATCAGGACCGTCCATCAATGTCCCTTATGTAAATTTTCATAAGCAGCAATAATAATTCCTACAAACTGACATGTCTTAATGTTGTAGATCAATAATCAAGGTGTTATTACCCATTGCTAAATGCGATGAAATGAAAACAAACTAACGAAGTGTAGTATTAATGAATGAGGGTACTATCAAGGTCCAGGCTTCCATAGTTATTCACCATTTCAACAAAAAAGATTTTAGCAATTCTAAATATGATGTCTCTTTTGCACTATTCCATTTTCTGCTCTGATAATTGAAGATTGATTATAAAAACGTTTACTTTTTTTCTCAAGAATAAGTGAGTTGATTTCGGTATTGATCAACTTACCAATTAACACTCTGCCTACTTTGGCCTCTCTAGTTCGGCACAACTCAAGTACTGACCACGTTTAAGATGTTATATCGGAAGGTAATGGAAGGAATTCCTCGTTCCCTGGTTAAATTAGATGGAATAATTTTTTTAAAGATGTGAAATGAAAGAATCGTCAAACAAGGAAATTCCAACTATCATGTTAGCTTTTGGCCCATAGAAACTGCGTCAAGGTTCAATGCAATCAAATAATTTTTGGTCGTTAGAAACTGCATCAAAGTTCAATGCAATCAAAACCAAGCAAACTGTACATCTTTCACTAAACGATTAAAGCCCCTTATATACCAAATTCATCAGACCATTAACATCTCAATGACATCCATGTAAAGGCAACGATCAATTCTATTAGGTATCTTAACTCATTGATTAAAAGAGAAATAAAAATTGAGTTTTTTTTTCTTCGTCCTTTTCTTTTTGGGCATTACTTTGTGGTGAGAGCCATGAGTTAAAAATTAGAAAAAATACCTTAAAATATATCTCTAGCTCAAATGAAGGATTGGTAAATGGAAAATATGTATCAATCCAGCGCATCTCCACAGCACCTGATATTCTTAACAAAATTAGCCAAACAATTAACATTTACAGTTATACAATAGAATTGAAAGCAACAGAGAAGCCAATTATATAACAGATGGCATCATCCTACAACTTATTTCAAAGGTTAAAATCGTCATGTAACAGGAAAACCACTTACATCATTGCATTGCCACCTTTATGGTGCAATGCAAATCAGTACATTGACAATAGTGCACCAGTTTGCCACCACACCTTTTCCTAACGGATTAACTAGATATGCAATTTTAAGTTAGATGGGGAGGCAAACTAACCCCAGAATTCTGATTATGATCATTGCTGAAACAATTGATTGCACCAACTGTACATTAGTATTAAAATCGAGTTA
Organism: Dalechampia spathulata; assembly: GCA_948192965.1. Taxonomy (NCBI): domain Eukaryota; kingdom Viridiplantae; phylum Streptophyta; class Magnoliopsida; order Malpighiales; family Euphorbiaceae; genus Dalechampia; species Dalechampia spathulata. Next base: position 22,403 of record CANYBF010249014.1, on the reverse strand, counting down.
GATTACTTTACCAAATAAGTGCCTAGCCAAACCCTCTAGAGATTTCTTTAAATCTGCAGCTACAAAAGATGTGGCATCCAAGCCAGATGCCTCCCAATCAGCTGGGGAGAAAACATGAACCCCCTCCATCTGTATCATACTAAATAACTTTATCAAAAAAAAGAAATGAAATAAAAGAAAAGCAGCACTTCTGAAACTAGTGGATAAGAAAAGCAAGATTCAAAAAGCAGTAGATGGCAAACCTGATGGAAAACAGGATAATGAGTTGAATCAATAGAATCTCTACGGTAAACATCTCCAGTTACTAGAAAATTAGAGTGACCATTTCTCAATAGCTCTGCCTGATGTGCACTTGTGTGGCACCTCAAGACAGTTTGGGAATCAACATAATACGTATCATTATAACTCCGACTTACATGGTCAGCAGGAACCAAGACATCATCAAAATTCTGCAAGATGTACATTCCATCATCAGCAACAAAATCAGAACTGCTCTTCAGAAACTTTAACAAAATGATATATACACAGAAGCAGAGCCATGTAAGTCATATATACCTGTTTAACAGAAACAAGCGGACAAAGATCATCAAATTTATCAAACTTGTTAGAGGAATTGGTATCAAAATACTCATATATCGCATTCTTCAGAATCCCAATTGGGTGGTGATTCCTCCTATGAAGCTGCATTCCAAGTTTCGAAAATATTGTATCCGGAACATTATTTGTAGGATCATCTCTAACCACATCTACAAACATCAATGTACAAAATTTAAACCTTCGCAAAACAAACAATTGGATACAAGAAGATAAAGATACGCTATACCACTACTGTTCATTAGCCTATCTACTAAAACAGAGTCTAAACTCTCAACACATAGCCCCCAATAACACAATAATTAAATCAATTAGCACAACAATTCATATCACCAAAATCATAATCTTTTTCCTACTTTTCAAATGTGAGCAAATTTCAAGCCTTCAATACACAAAATCCAAATTCCCGGTATTAATCATTCAAAAACTTGCAAAGAATAAAACAGAATTCAAAAAGAAATTTTAACATCGGAAAAAATAGAATGGAAAATTGATACCATCTTTATCAATCTTGACACCACCAAGTTCAAGCACAGAGACGACAGGTCGTCTCCAATTTCTTTTATTAACAGTAGTTGTAGAAGAAGAAGAAGAAGAAGAAAGGGCGGACGAGGAAGAAGAGAAAGGTAAGCAGAACGTGTTTAAGCGATGAAAGACATTTCTTCTTCCATGAAGAAACAGAGACGATGATGTTCTGACAGAAAAATATGCGCAGTTTGCGAAAGACAAAGCTGTTGCTGCCATTCTGCACCAATTCAAAGAGGAAAAACAAACAAATAAATAAAAGCTAAAAAGCTCAACCTGACATCGCTCAGGTACAGATACAACAAGAAAGCATCAATCTTTGAAATTAATGGAATGAAAACTAAAACAAAACGCGTACCTGACAAAGATTGAATGAGATAAGAAGCTAATCTAAAGAGGGAATAGATTGTAACCTTAGGGTTTTTGAGGTGTTGAGAGATTGAAGTAAGTGTGCTGGTCTGGTCAGTGGTCAGCCACCATAGCCCATATTGAGAAAGAGGGAGGGGGATAAGGAGATGCTGTTTGAGAGGGAATGGAAATAAAATTTTATGTTCCTTTTTTTCTGCTTTGGAATATAATAATAATAATAATAATATTAATTTTGAAGAAAGGATAACAAATACTTAATTATACAGTTAGATATAATTTTGATGAATCTTAATTATTTTAAAATAGATTATAATCCTGGAATTAAAGTTTAGATTGAGCAGCGTATTATTCATATTTAAATATTATTTAAATCAAACATGTATATTATTTTTCAAATATATTTATTTATGATTATATTGTTATATTTTAAAAATTTTATTTAAAAATATATAATATAAATTTGTTAAAAGAGTGATGAGGATATGAGAAAATATAAGTATATCTATTTTCAATTTTTTGTTATAATTATGTTTTAATATAATTATATATAAAAATTAATTTTTATTTTAAAAAATTCTATTTAAAATCAAATACATATACTAAGTTTCATTTATTTAAAATAAATTTAAAAAATTAATTAATAATAATATTAATTTATAAAAATTAATATTTATCTAATTTTATATAAAATACTAACACTTTTAAATTATAAAACTAACATTCTATCTAATTTCATATAGAAAATCAATGTTTAGTTTTAGAAAATAGAATTATATTAAAAAATGTTATTTTATTTAAAATAAATTTATTTTATTTTAATTATTAGTTTTAATTTATAATAATGTATATGAAAAAAAAATATTATTTATAATTATATTTATTAAAATTATAAAAATATCCTATATTATTAATATATGATTTAATTTTTCAAACTCTTAATTATAAAATTTAAACGAATTAAACTAATAGAAGATACTTTTAAAATAAAATCTTAAACAATATATATAATAATAAATTTATAAAAATATAAAAATTTTATTATAAAAATGTAATAATATAATTTTATGAGAGTTAAAATAATATTTTATAATATAATTTTAAGTATCATTTATAGTAATAAAATTATCTATTATAATAAAATTTTATTAAAATTAAAATTATGTATTACAATGAAAATGTTTAATAGTATATATAATAATAATATTTAACTATAATTTAAAAATATTATATAAAATAATATACATAATAAATTAAATAATTAATATTAATATAACACATTGTTAACCAAAAACAACTTTATATATTAACTTGGACAATTTTTCAAATCAAAACATGCATGGATTTTTCATATGTTACAACAACAATACTAACATTAATAATAATTAATAATCATAACATTTATCATTATCATTACATTAAATAACAACAAAAATAATTACAAATTTCCCTTATCAGGATGGTCTGCATCTAAAATTGAACTGAAGATTATCCCAACACAAGTATAAAAGAAGATGATACAACAAGAACAGACAACGAGAACTGGAAGAATCAAGGATGAGGATTTGACAGTGGGTAGAGCACAGTAAGAGAGGTCACTATATTAACCCAATCATTTTCAGATATTTCTTAATTGTTCCTCATCATCAATGTCCCAATACAACCATTCCAGGCTCCCCAGAATCAAACCCATCTTCAATTGCCTCTGCATGATGACCTTGATCCGAATGGGGAGAATGAACAGAGGGATCTCCAGAAGAAGGCGTGCTTGCTGGTTCCATCAACATGGCTCTCACGGTAACTTTGTTATTAAATTTATACGTATCGTCAAAAACATCGTCGTCCTTATCGGCAGCGGTATTTTCCTGGCATGTTCGAATATCATCAGGGTGAGAACCCCCACATTCTGCACGAGTTGCTTTCAAGAAAGATGAGAGAACCATTAGAGTAGCAAACAACAGCAAGATTAAGCCTTTGGATGCTGCCATTGTTATGTGTTTTGATTATAATTTGATATTAACGTGATTAAATTATATATTTAAATTTTATTTTTCCGTGAGATAATTTGTTGGTTAGTTATACGGGGATCTAAATTAGGTGTTGGTCTCGCTATTTTAAGAAGTGGGAGTATTTGTTGTGTTGTCTTCGTCAAGCGTTTGAACGAATCTTACGGGCACCAAATATTTTAATTTTTCCAAAACCATTAAAATTAAATCTTAATCATTCATTATAATCTGTTATCAGTTTTTATCGAATATTACAATTATATTAATTAATATTTATATCATTATAGTAAATAAAAATGAAGATCTATATAATTTTAATATTCAACAAAAAAAAATTAACATATATTATTAATAAGTCTATAATAATTTTATATAATAAATTAAAATCTAATAACTAAATTGAATGCTTTTATAATGAAAACAAAAATTTAAGAAATATAATAAATTTAAGGTCACAATTAAACTAAAGCCAAACTATTCGTTGGAAGCTTTTAATGTTTCTTTCTCCTTTTCCCTGAATTAAATTACAAGTCTGCCATTTTCTGTCAATGTTTTAAATTATCTGCAATTCCCATGGACACATGAATTTTACTTGAAATCGATCTCATTACCAAAAAAAAAAAAAAACTCATCTTCACGATTAAAATAAATTAATGACAAACCGGATCATTAAATTATTACTAATCTTTTCCTTGATTCAGTTAAAATATTGATTAATTAGCGTAAGTAACTTTATTAAGTTAAATTCCAGGAGGAATTGTACAGTAAAGGTATACACTGGTATCGAAGATTGTTGTTTTCCAAGTGTTGTGTTGTACTGTGTAACCCTAGATGCTGACAGCCATTAATTCAAGAAACCCACCAAGTTTTTCTGCATTAATTTAGTCACCTTTTCTTCATCTACTTCTCCTCCGGATCCCCCCCACTTCACCATTCATTTCACTTTCCTTTTCATTATAAATTATTATTTGATGATATCTTATAATATTATAAATTTATTAATAATATATTGATATATATAATTTTTTTATTAAATATTAAATATTTATTTATTATTATTTATATATTAATATTTAATATAAAATTCAATATTTAATAAAAATTGATACATGTAATTATACTATTTATAAATTCATAATCTTATATAATAGATACATATAATAATTAATTTTATTAAACATAATTTTAATCCATAGATTTTTAAGTTTGAATTTCTAAAAATATACTAATATTAAAATTTATTTGAAAGAGAAAACTTACATTTCTTTGAATTTAGGTTAATTAACATCGATGTGAAACTAATTTTTATAAAAATTCATTAATCGCATGTTAAATAATATTAATAAAAAAATTACAATTAATTTTATCAATGAAGGTCTAAAATATATCGTTTCATTAAAATAATTAAATAAATCATAAAGCTAGGTATAAATAAAATAAAATAAATAATACTGATTTTTTCTTAAAAAGGGAAAAAGGTAATATTTTCTATTGGATATATCAAAATAAATTAAGATTATTACCTGGATTTATAACCGTATATAGTATGGTCTCGGCCCGCTAAAAGAAACAAAAGCGTCCTCGCTTTCTATTATATATGAGCATGGCAAATCTTTCCCGATCAAACACGAAAAAGAGAAAGATGGCACGTTTGCACATTAATCTGTTTCTCTTCTCAACGCTGCTTATCAATCTCCTGCTGTCAGTACCTCAAACCAAAGCTAAGGTTCCAGCCATCATCGTGTTTGGAGATTCATCTGTTGATGCTGGAAACAACAACCTGATCTCCACTGTTCTCAAGAGCAATTTCCATCCCTATGGCCGTGATTTTGAAGACGGCCGCCCTACTGGGCGGTTCTGTAATGGCCGCATCCCTCCTGACTTCATTTCTCAAGCTTTTGGTCTCAAGCCAAGTATTCCGGCTTACCTGGATCCTTTATATGGCATATCGGATTTTGCTACAGGCGTTTGTTTTGCATCTGCTGGAACTGGCTATGATAATGCTACTTCCAAAGTCCTGGTAAGTTCTTTAGCTCTTCATGCATGTTAAGGCAGGAGCAAATGCTAACATTTTCCATAGATCTTATATGTACCAGAGTGGGTTTCTTCTGAACATGAGATTTTAGCATTTTTAAGATATTTTTTATGATTCCGAAGGGTAGATCTTATACGGTAAACCAGAGTAAATTTCCTTTTAAACATGAGATTTTTACATTTTGCAGAATGTGATTCCTCTTTGGAAGGAACTAGAGTACTACAAAGATTACCAGAACAAGCTAAGATCATACGTCGGAAACGACAAGGCAAGTGAGATAATAAGCGAGGCATTGTACTTGATGAGCTTAGGCACGAACGATTTCCTCGAAAATTACTACACATTTCCAACAAGGAGAAGCCAGTTCACAGTGAAACAGTACCAGGATTTTCTCGTCAGACTTGCTGCAAATTTCATAACTCAACTTTACAATCTCGGAGGCAGGAAAATCTCTCTCACAGGGCTTCCTCCCATGGGGTGTTTGCCATTGGAGAGGACAACAAATTTCATGGGTCACCATGATTGCATGGAGGAGTACAACAACGTTGCCCTGGAATTCAATGGGAAGTTGGAGATGATGGTGGCTCAGCTGAATAGAGATCTACCTGGACTGGACATGGTGTTCACGAAAAGTGTTTATGACATTTTTTATGATATTATCAGAAGTCCTTCTCTATATGGTAAGCTTCCATCATTACTCAACTTCCTTTTTTTTTATTTCTTTCTTTTTTTTTTCCGAGTTTTCTAGGAATATTTTAAGGTTCTTACTTATTATGACTTAAACATAAGGTAATGAATACTTTAGATTTAATAAAAAACAATGTAATAATACTAACTTATGCTTTGTCATTATAATAATTAGTAATGGCCTTTTCTTAAAAAAATGAAGAAAATATCGTAAATTTTTTGAAAATTTTATTTCATTTGTAAATAAATATAAATGATATTTATAGGAAATGTTGGTGATTAATTATTAGTATAATTATTTTGTTCATTAATTTGTAATTTTACATAATAAATTTATATTATTTGAAAAATTTCTTTTTAATATTTTAGGCTCAAAATAATTGATGAGCTGGGCAAAAGGTTCATGGAGTAAATTAAAGTTGTGATAGGGGAAGTTGATTTTAGTGATATTCACCCATTTCCAATTTTTAATGACTTCCAACCATAAAATATGGAAGCCAACTGCATATTTAATGTATAAAATTATATTAATTAATTTGAGGTGAACCACGATCCTACAATTTCATGAATATCAACCCTACATGACATGTGAAAGGGTACCCTGCAACTTCTCCATATAGATTCTTTTCAAGTAAAAGTTTGTTTGAATGTCAACTAGTGTATATTTGTTGTCCCTGGATACTTATCTGAATGGCATGAATGTGTATATATGTAAGATGAACTGGTTTGGTGAATGGAATGGCAGGGTTCGAGGTGGCGGGAGTGGCATGCTGCGCGACCGGAACATTTGAAATGAGTTACCTCTGCAACGAACATTCATTCACATGCCCGGATGCTGATAAATACGTATTCTGGGATGCTTTCCACCCCACTCAAAAGACTAATCAGATTATTGCTCGCCGCCTCATTCCTTCTCTTCTCTCTCACTTTCATTGACCATTTTAATATCCTCCTTTTCATGTATTTCTGATTTTCAATCTCTAGTCAACTTGTGTTTCTAAAGCAATATATATATATATATATAAATAAACACTTTAATACGTTCATGGTATTGTTAAATATATATCCATTTTTGAAACTTCTCAAAATAATGTATCATCTTTTTCATTGAACCTAAAATTATAAATGACCCAGATCTTTCATGTGCCTCAAGCTTCCTGGGAAAAATATAGCTATATTGCTGCGTAAGCTGATGCACATAACCCTCAAGTGTGTGCTTTGTTGCATAGCCATATGCCATTTTGGTACGCTGGGAATTTGCAGGTCTCGCAATCCAGTGCTACTTTGACATCTTGCACGAAAGCGGAGCGTTCGTAGACACCTCATTGTACGCATACAACCCCCGCCTTTAAAAAAAAAAAAAAAAAACATCTTGAGTTGAATGGGATAAAATTTTGAGTGATTTAAATTAAATTTATTTACTGTTAAATTAAATTGCAGATTTTTTAAAAATAAAAGATTTGCCATTAAGTTATAACCTATGATAAAATTTTTAATTTTATAATAATAATTAAATTTAAATATTTATTATTATACATTTAAAATGTCCAATTTAAACTTGTTACCCTATTGATGATACTAATTATCACAAATGATAAAATTAGAAATAATAGGATAAATTGGTTAAAAATGAAATTCCCTGCGACAAATTTAGGGTCTTCAAGAGTAACGGTCACGTGTCAAGTTTTCATTGGTTAGCACACGTAGGTTCTCACACAGGCTCGTAGCGGAGGCATTTCCCGTTTTTCCGTGGTTCTATATATAAGTTTTATCCACTGTTTTGCCTCTGATTCCAATACTCAGCGAAAGAAATTTCTCGAGGAAACGGGGGGAAAATGAGCCACTCACCATCGCTTTATGTAATCATATCATGTCTACTTTTCTCTGCTAATTTTTGCTACGCATTGTACGGTCCATCGTCTCCGGTAGTCCAGCTGAATCCAGCCAACTTCAATTCCAAGGTAATCTATTTGTTAGCTGATGTTTTTTTTTTGTTTGGTTTTGTGTGAGGTCCTGTTCGGCTTCCGAGAAAGTGTAAGAAAATTGAAGTGAAGTCGTGATTTAACTTATCGAGTATGAATAAATGACTAAGATAATATTTCATTGAGTGAAAATTTCAATTGTTATTTTGCCTGAATTTCTAGTCTACGAGAGGTAATGTTCGAACATGATCTTTTGAATATTCGTGCTTTGTGTGGTGAATGTCGGATCTGGCCTGTATCAGTAGAATTCTATTTCATTTAGTGCCTCCATTTTAGATTGTTTAAAAAACTGATTTGTTTAGAAAGAGTATGCAATTGTTTCAAATTTCTAAAAATGCAAATAGTTTTATTGGTACTTTTGTTCGTAAGGATCGTAGTTGCTGGAATTGTATTCTTACCAAATAACAGTATGCTTGATTCAACTAAGCTCTATTCCAAGTTAATTGTACATTGGAACGATTTCAGGCTATTTGGAATGATGTAAAGTTGCTTGTCCATTTTGAATCAATTTTTGTTTATAAGTTTGGATGGACCCTTCTTTTCCTAGCATCATTTACCATAACCAGTATTTGATTATTTGATCCATTATTTATTATAATTTAGTTTAACAGAAAAAAATAAAATTTTTATCCATAAAATTTGGAATTCTAATAAATAGTCTAGATTAAAATGCAATTTTTTCTATTAACTTGATAAAAATTAGTACTTATATTGAAATACAATTTCTATTCTTTTAATTTGATAAAAGTTAAGTATTTGGATTGAAATATAATTCTTATTCTATTAATTTATATTTTATATTATATTCATGAATGCAGACAAGGTTGTTGATTTTGTCCTTCCCTCCCTTACACTTTTAATATAGCTATAGTCTATTTTCTTAATGGAGGCACCCGACAGTCTATGATTAATAACAATGAAAAATGAATGCGTTTTAGAACTGCAATCATGCTAAAAGTGGGATGATTTTGAAAGAGTTCTGTGTATGACTTCATTTGCTACCAGTAATTCACTCAAAATGATGTCCTTTGTTTGTTAGTTGAGTTCTGGGCATGTTGTTGGCAGGTCTTAAAAGCAAATGGAGTAGTTCTTGTTGAATTTTTTGCACCGTGGTGTGGACACTGTAAAGCTCTCACACCTACATGGGAGAAGGCAGCAACTATCTTGAAAGGTGTTGCAACGGTGGCAGCTCTTGATGCTGACGCGCATAAATCGCTTGCTCAGGTTGTTTTATTTTACGGATTTCACTTGGTCTTATTCATTCCTTTTGCTATTAGTTGATGTTATTTGAAATTGACAATGAGTTAATATCTAAAATTGTTTAGTGCTGACATTTCATAGCAGTATTCTTATTATCTCTTTTTGTGTGCATCGATTATGCATTTGGTAGTTGAATAATAATCTCTTGAAGTCAAATGGCTTTTGAGACCCAAAGATTTTTCTCAACAAATGATCAGTTTTAAATATCAAGCGTTTTCTGATGTAAATTGAACCTAGATTCTGTTTTCTAGTTGGAGAAGTGCTTTGAATACCGTTGTCTTGGCCCATTCATGATTAGACAGAAAGACTCAAAGACTCGCGTGCTCTTTATTTTTGTCAAGAGGCAGTGATGCCTGAATTATTGTCTTCTGATGTTTTATTTTTCTTGTCTCTTTTTGGCCCAGTAAAGAGAAGGCTATGTAAAAGTTGAAATAATTGTGTAATATCCTTGAAATGCATAACAACTTTAAAGATTTTCTTCCTGGAAATACTCCATAATTTCTTGTTTTATTGCATTCTTCTACTTTTATGTACTGGTGACGGTGAAGTTGAGTCTTTTGATCGACTCTGCAGGAATACGGGATCAGAGGTTTTCCTACCATAAAGGTCTTTGCACCTGGGAAGCCTCCAGTAGATTACCAAGGTGCTAGGGATGTCAAACCTATCGCTGAATTTGCTCTTCAGCAGGTTCATTATGATTTATTCATTAATATGTGAAAAGTTTTGGGGTTTGTTTACTTTGGTCTCACTATATCATTTTCATTCAGATAAAGGCACTTCTGAAGGAGCGCCTGAGTGGAAAACAAACCGATAGTGAAAAATCTGAATCTAGTGCATCAGTAGAATTGAATTCCAGCAATTTTGATGATTTGGTGCTAAAAAGTAAAGAACTTTGGATTGTGGAGTTCTTTGCACCTTGGTAAGCATGTTCGTTGCTCTACCTGTAATAGCCTTCCATGACTCAGCTTTTTTTCTGTCTTTTTGATCCTCTTATGTGCGGGGATCATGGGGGTGCTTGTGTTTTGCATGATGCCTAATGGACTTGCATGAGATATGTACATTATTATACATGCTTATCTACTTGTTCATGTATACACATGCATACAATTGCTGTGTGGCATAAGTTTATCATATTTTGAGTGAAGAACTCTATCACTAGTACAGTTCTTTCATAGGTTGCATAAAATTAAAGTGACAATGGGTTTCTCTCTTCTGTCAATAAATTTGAATGCCTATTATGAATGTGGTGGTTGTTTGGATTAAAAGAATTTGGATGATAGAATCTGAAAACCATGAAATTTAAATCCATGGATTTTGTTAATTCCATGGTAGCCATGTTCCTTCAAATCAAACGACCACTTGCATCTAGTATTAGTAAACATGTAAATCAAAGTGAAGTAGGAACAATTCAGCAATTGTTCGTGAATTTGGCGATAAAAACTCATCCATTGAACTATTTTCAAGGTGCGGACACTGTAAAAACTTGGCTCCTGAGTGGAAGAAGGCTTCTAATAGATTGAAGGGGAAGGTGAAGCTGGGTCATGTTGACTGTGATGCTGAAAAGGTATGTTAAGTTTCAGATGCTTCATTATTATGGATATCGTCCTGGTACCTTATGTCATCATAATTTTGATTTTCTTGTGCAAACAGTTCCCAAGGTAAATACTAAAATTCTCTTTCTGCATTTCCCTATTCTATTCAGGCTAGTATAGATTTTTTTGAATGATCAGGAGATATTGAAGCTGTATAGATTTTTTTGAATGATGCCTGCATACGTTGTTAGTTCCACTTGATAGCTGCTTTAACTTGAATGGCAACACATTAAGCACGTAACTCATCCATAATATATTGTCCTTCCAGATTACCAGTAAACATTCATCGAAACTTTGATTTCCCAAAAGTCTGTGACAAAAGATTGTGTTTTTTTAGCATCCTCTTTATTCAACACTTGTTTTTAATGTTGCGGCATTTTCCAGTCTTTGATGAGCAGGTTCAATGTGCAAGGATTCCCCACCATTTATGTATTTGGTGCTGACAAAGATACTCCAATTCCTTATGAAGGTGCCAGGACTGCGTCTGCAATCGAATCATTTGCTCTGGAGCAGCTGGAAACCAACGTTGCGCCACCTGAAGTGACCGAGCTGACTGGCCCAGTAAGTTGATGAAAGTAAAACTCATTTTTGCGTCAAGCTTCCACCCTCGATTAATGTAAACTGTCTCTGTTGATGCATAGGACGTAATGGAAGAGAAGTGTGGCCCAGCAGCCATCTGCTTTGTTGCTTTCTTACCAGATATTCTGGACTCCAAGGCAGAAGGAAGGAACAAGTACCTTGAACAGTTGTTGTCGGTTGCTGAGAAGTTTAAAAGGAGTCCTTACAGGTAAGGAAATTCATAGCTCTTAACTTCCTATCAATCTATACATGACTCGGTTTATCATCTACCTGCATTGCATCGCGTCTCATCTGAGCAATTAATTTAATATTTGCTGTCTTCAGCTATGTCTGGGCAGCTGCAGGTAAGCAGCCGGATCTCGAGAAGCGTGTGAGCGTCGGTGGATACGGATATCCAGCTCTGGTAGCCTTGAACGTAAAGAAGGGAGTGTATGCGCCACTTAAGAGTGCATTTGAGCCTGAACATATTGTGTAAGTTTGTTAATTCTGGCAAAAATTTTAGCCATTTCTCCTACATGGACAGAGCTTAAAAACACTATCGAGTTTCGACTTGTTTGCTTTTCCAGAGAGTTTGTTAAAGAAGCAGGGCGTGGTGGAAAAGGAAATTTGGGTCTTGATGGTACCCCAGAAATAGTGAAGACGGAACCATGGGATGGGAAAGACGGAGAGATGATCGAAGAGGATGAGTTCTCTCTTGAAGAACTAATGGGCGATCAAGATGGAAGCAAAGATGAGCTGTAAACATGATTTATTCGTCAAATTTAAATTCATGATCTAAACAAAACAAATTTTGATGTTGATGTTATAAACAAATTAAATTTAGTAGTTTGATGACTTGTTGGCCACGTGGAAGTATCTCCGGCAAGGAAGGATATCAATTATGGGGTTTCAAACTAATGATAATTATACTTGTGAATTAGTTAAGTCCGCATTTATGAAATAAAAACATCCAAGCAGAGAATATTGTGAACAGCACTTTCAACAGCTTCCATGGAATTCCAAAACACGTGTTATGCATGTATGTATGTATATGGGATAAAACAATTAATACACAATCTTCACTTAATCTGCCGCTGCACCTCACAGTTGTCATTCACTTCATCGACTGATTTATAAATGTAGTTGGATTCATTTCGTCTCTACTCTTCTCCACCTTTCCCACAATAACACTTAAAAGCTGAGGTTGCTATTCTACGATATATTATAATTTCTCCAAGCTCACATTTTCTATCCTCCACAGGCATTCTCTTCTCAGAGGTGAATCTGTAAATATGGCTCTGATGAAATCTTTTACCTGCAAACATCGGCAACTTCCTGAGTATGTTGAACAATGTGGAGTACATTTATAGGCAAAATTTACATTCACAAATAGAATGCAAGAATTACACTTAAACCTATTTGATTACGAAAATATTGTCTCTAATCAGCCCAGTGACTTTTTTATTATTTCAATTTTGGGATAATTTCTGGCACACGTCTTGGCCAATTAAGAGCAAACCCCACTATAATGGTTATAATTCGGAGGGTACGCAAGAACATTCATTAATTCCCTTTCTTAGGATGTTTACTATCTTGATTATGGGAATGGGGGGGTAACAGCAACGAGAATGCAGGGGAAGGGGGAGGGGATAAAGAGATGATTGTAAGATTCTAGTGACCTTTCAGTTTTCATTAAATATCACCATCGACAATGACATTAGTTAAAGTTCACATCATACATAGACTCTGCAAAATCATTGCAATTATCACATTTAATGAAAACGGATACATGTTATAATATTATTGGTGTGTCTATAATACTACTTTCACGCAAAAATTTCTGAAGCTTAAGACGGAGAAGAGGAAAACTAGAAAAGGACACTTTAGCATGCAGAGATGTACAAATACCTCTGACATTGTAAAACCAGCTCTAAGGAGTTCGCCACTTTCCCAAGCTGCTGTGATGGATTTCAAAGGCATGTCTAATAATTCTGAAATCAAAGAGCAAAATAGCGAGAATATTAGCGATAACACCAACTACATCCACTAATCAAAACCTTGATCTATCAATTTCCAGCAATATCAAATGAGAACCATACCTGCAAGTTTGCGAATTCTAGATAAAGATGGTATTGAATCATCCAGAGTGATTCCAAAATCTTCTGACTTCACTTTTTGCATGACAGCAATCAAGGATTGCATCAAGGAAGTTAGGCTTTCCAGCAGTAAATGGATCAATCTTTGAAGCTAAAGAAACACATATAAATTAGATAAATCTCTCATTATAAGCTTGCAAAACCACTATGCTTAGAATCATGCAACCATAGCCATACCTGCAATGTCTCATCAGCTGCCATATCATCTAGGAGGAGTATATCTTTCACAATCCTGGAAAAAACAGACTCCAGCAACATGCTCATGCTTTTTCTATAGATTGACGGCAGCAACAATGGCTCCCATATTATATGTACTTTCTCAAGAACAAAAACAACCTGACACAAAGAAAATGAGCTACACAGTACAATAAAGACAGACAACTGAATAAAGGAGAGCAGTAAAAGATTCTCACCTGATCTAAACTAAATTTTGCAGATTCAAATTGTTGCATCTGATGGGTATTCTGAAAGCCACCAGCACCATCAATGGCCTTAGAATAACAGGGGATCAAAAGAAAATTCTATCAGTTCACATGGTTGATTCTAAAGTTTCTGAAAGTATGACATTATGATGGACTGCCCCATCTAATACTATACCTCTTTCAAATTGTAAATAACACACTGGATGTGTCTATGTAATATTTCCTCTGCCATTACATGAAAGCGGGGACCCAGATCAACAAAAACTGCATGTTCCTTGATGCAATCTGGGAAGTCTGACCTATACTAGAACATCAAATTTCAAGACATGAAAAAAGTTAATGCACTGGGACCACTTTCACTTTCATCTCATAAATGATGTTTTGACATAAACATGTCATTTCAACATGATTGCAAATGAGTATTGTATAAAGAACTGAGCAATTCAGGGTAAAATACACAACCACACAAATAAATTTATCATGCAGTACAACATAAGATAATCATTAAAAAAAAAAAAACGTAAGCAGTTTACCAGTGCATACCTCAAATGCTAGACCAAGTATCTCTTGAGACAAATAGAGGCAATCATTATGTACCAACACAGCAGCCTGGTTGATGCCATCAAGCTGCCTTTCTAACTTCAGAAGTCAAAATTAAAGTTAATAACATAATTATAACAATAAAATGTCATTACGCACTTAATACTTGTACTCTAACTAGCCATGAACTTGCAGAACAAAACAGTGGTAGACTAAAGCTCCAGTTCAGATCAAGTATATCACGTATACAATCCTTCTTGAAAGAAAACGGAAACAAATTCTAAGAACTTGTTTAGAACAAATAATGATGAGAACGAAATTTACAGAACAGAGCCGCTCCATGATGAGCATAAAAGGAGCCCAAACAGTCTAAAGAAATTTTAAAACAAAATAACACTATCCTGATCTACTTTAAAGGTGAATAAAAAGGCGAGAATATGGTTCTAGATCAGAAACTAGTACCAATGATCTTGCAGAGACCTTTCAGAACATCTCATTCTCTTTCACGACATAGAAAGTAATTCAAAATAACAGACCAATGAATAAGAATACAAAGAACTCAGCAAAGAAATTTTCATGATATGGGTGTAATTTCCAATTCACTAACCTTGACAGGAATAATTGCCTCGTATAGAAGTATGGCATCTCTTGCAGCATGATAAAATTCCAGTGCAACTCTTGGAGATGACAAGCAAAGATCCTGTTTCATGCAAAGCAATATAAGCAAAAAATAAATAAATGAAAAAAAGAAACAAAAAAAAGATGGTTGAGAGGTCATAATAACAGGCTTTTCATATACAGCATCAAAGGAGAATAAGCCAATAGTCTTTTATAGATTTGCTGGACATGCAGCACAGCTGCATAGATGCATCCGGTTGCAGAAATACAGGGGGAGAGGAAAATGATAGATCATACAGAAACTCAGTTGAGGATAAAAAGCACCAATCTTCAATCAACTCGACTACCTCAAGTGTTTTATTGACTAGCTCCATAAGTTGTGAAGCTGCTTCAGACACCACACACCTTTCGGAGAGAAAAAGCAAGTCAACAACATGCTCAAACAAATTTTCAGCTATTCCAGCATTCTTCAATGATGGACTTTTTCTTGCATACTCCTGTGGAAGATATTTTATTAAAAATCTGACAAACATTTGATGGTAATACACCCTCCATCCTATTTTAAGTGTTTCAAATCACTTTTGCACAGGTATTAAAAAAAATGATTGGAAAAACTTGGTGTTATAAAGAGATGCTATAAGTTGGCTACATTATCATTTTTTAAATTCTAAACAAAAAAAAAAGTAACAAAAACAATAAAAAAAAAGTAACAAAAACAATAAAATATTTAGTAAGCATAATAAATAAGGAAAAGTATTAAACCTTTCGATAATAGTTTCTCAACCTCTGAAAAAAACATTTAAGGTGAAACAAGACCAAATAAAGATATCAAGCACTTAAAGTAGGATAGAGGGAGTACATATATAAGTATTAATATCTTTAGAACTCACTTGTGGAATGGCAAAGTCACAATGCAAAAGCAAATTCCTAGCTTTTGCCAAAATTTCTGTTTTTTTCCTAGTTGCAAAGTGGACCTCAACATTTTCAGCAAAATTGCTCAACTTGTAATTACTGCTATCAGATGCTGAGACAAAACTCATCCTTTCCAGATCAGCCTCGAACTTGGCCGTGTGTTTAATGATCTTCTGAAAGTCAGCGAGCCTTGAAGCATCTTCAGGAACAGCCTGATATCCAAAAGGAAAATTTCAAACCTAGTTGCAAACTTGAGAATTGAATTAATAAGAAATAGAACAAAGGCAGAAGAACATACATGCACTAGAATGCATTATCATATGAAACACGGTTTTTTAGCACTTCATATCAAGCACATGTTGAAGCAAACAAGTTAACGACCATTCAACAAACCAATGTAATTTCATTAAAAGGAAATTTGCTACTTCAAGTCCTATGCCTATCAATAATGATGGGCACATCTAAAGAAATATCAGTGCAATCAGTCATCCTACTTCCAGAAGCCCTACAAACAATTATTTTCCCTTCAATAAATTCTGATCAACTATAATGTTCTCTTTAAAAAAAAAAAAAACTATAATGTTCTCTCAAAAAGCAATAGAATCCAGGAAAAACAAGTTCATTGGCCAGATTCTAACACAGCATAAAATGCCACATTCTATACCAGGATACATTTTAAGCAGTTTTCTTTCAGAGGCAAGCAACCCATATTAGAATATAATGACAAAAAGGAGCAGGACATAAATGTCATCTAACATAGGCATGCCCCTACTACGTTCAACAAAAGCAGTAAACTATTTTGAACAGTAGTTCTAGATTCAACTGAAAAGGTCATGTATACAAGTACATATACATAATATAATTAGAATTATCACTTTTCATGGTAATTTCTGAACAAAATATAAAATGATACTGTATTGCAAGCTTGGACACTAAAACAAAAATACCTCGGAGAGGAAATTACAGATAATCAACTCAGACATCCTTGGCCATGTCAATCTTCCAAGACAGTGAATCCATGGAACATTTTGAAAGCACAAGCGTTCATAGAGAAATTTCACAACCAGAAGAATTGTTGAATACATATTCTCACCCTCCACATCTTCCATCTGATGATGAATGATACATTAAATTTTAAAACAACAACTAGCATATGAAGAAGATAAAGGAGATCCAATTTAGACTCAGTTTACTGTAAGAGCTTAAGTAAATCTAATGATTGTATCATTAGTAAGCAATTTCTAAACTGTTAAGTTTTAGAAAAGAGTTAGCAAGCAATTTTACCTTCGGATCAAATGACTGTATCATTTTCAATTTTGCCTCAATGGTTTCTTCTGAGACTTCTTCGATGAAGGAAATAGATGATCCCGGATTTACAGCAGGAATGATAATATACTTAATCATTTGGTCAGCCACTTTAGCAAGCCCATAATCTAAAACGCCAAGCACCTACAATAGCCCTAATGATGAGTTGAAATGAAAATAAACTTTGTAATCGATGCACATCAAGTTGCTTCCATAAAATGAGTTTTATGGGATAGGAGAGAATTTTCCTTATAGCACATGATATCCTATTGAAACGTCTATCAGAGATATAAAACCTTTTTTGAACTTCACCCAATAGCTTAAGCTTTTAGGTTGAATGATTTTTCCATATGATATCAGGGTAATTTCAGCAGAGATTAGATGCATACATGAGCGTGTTTACTTCAAGCCAATGAGTATTCAATTAAATGCCCTCAATTCAGAAACAATGAACAAGAATGTAATGGGTTTCCAGCCAATTTCGGCACAACAACTAATAGGCCTCACGAAGGGTAACAAAAAAAAAACTGAATTTCCCTCTTTAAATTTTTAAGAAAAATAAAAACGATATGAGCACTCACTTCCATTGCTTCCAGAACAGAGCGGAGATCGATTCCAGCAAGTATTCCATCAACGTTCAACTGATACTTGATAATAATTCCACCAGAATCAGGCTCAAACCGAACTGCGTTTTCCATTAACTTCACAAGCACATCTTGAATCTACAAACCCAAATCCAATTCATCTAAAAAACAATCACAAACTCAATAAAAATCACAAATAAGCACTCATCGAAAGCAATTTACCTGCAAAGTAAATAAATAATCATTTTTCACGAATTAAACTCAATAGAATATTCAATTCTAAAATCTACCAAATTGAACCCTCTAAGATTAAATTTTCAACAGCAACCAAACGGCTTAAAATAAAATTCTCAACCGTAATTTTAAAAAATAACATTATTATAATAATTCACCTCTTCAAAGCAATCAAACCAATCCTTTCTCAGCAATCTATACACAACCGGTTCCTTCTTATCATCCACGTTAACATCAATTCTCAGCATCATTTTCAGAACACTGACCTCCTCAGCAGCAAATCTCAACCGCCCATTCTTAAAATCATCTCTAACACCTCTTAATCTCGCACTAATTCCAACAATACACCTCACTAACTCCAACAATTCCCTCTTTACCTTCAACTCTCTCATTCTCTCCTTCTCTTCCTCGACAATTTCCCTAATTTCAACGTCGATTCTCGAATCGGCAACCAAATTTACAAGATCAGTAACCTTTTCGCTCAACTTATTCGTCCCAGAAACGGCGTCGTTGCAGAGAGAAAAAAGAGACGAGAAATCGGAGTAATGTGAAAGGAGATAAGCCTGGACTCTTGATTTTATTTGGAGAGAATGAGATTCGAGGCGCGTTTTAAGGAGGCGGAGATCCGGTGCTGAGAGTGGTGTGGTCGGGTCACTTAAGTCTCCGACTGAGAGAAGGTCTTTGACGTTGATGGCGTCGAAGAGCGCGTCCATTTGATGTGATCGGACGGGTGGGAATGGCCACCGGAAGTTGTATTTGATGCTTCTTTTTATTTCCTGAGAGAGTGAAAGTATAGCTGGTGAAAACGATGAGTTCAGTTCGGAGCTATATTGATACCGTCGATTCGAACAATCTTTTAAGTAAACTACGCCGTGGTGGAGACGACGACGTGGGCTTTTGTAGGCCCATCATTTATTGAAACCATCAATATTAGTGGGCTTTCCTAGGGCCATATTTATTGTTATCGTTAATATTGGTGGGCTTGTAATTTTTTCATATGAAATATTCTCTCTAATTAATTAAGTAATTTTATTATTTTAGGATTCTCAAAATTAATCTCAATCTTAAAAATATAATTATCTTTTTTTTAAAAAAATGTTAAAATCATGAAAAATGAGCATTATTTTATATGAAAAAATTGTTAACAAGTTTTCAATTATAATTGAAGAAAGCAATTATAGGGTCATAGACCAGATGATTGGCATTGACTCCGAACACAAAATCAGCATGAGCATAATCATCAATGAAGAGGAGAAGCAGCTTGTGACCACCATCATGATCTTTGAGCTTGTCAAGGAGCACTTGGACATCTTTGATATCAGAAAGGATGTCTTTCCCTCCGTAGCCAAGGAACATAGGAAGCTCCTTTGGAATGTTTGTCAGGTTGTACATTGGTGGAGTTTCCTGCTTGTAATGCTTCATGTTTTCATCTTTGTTACCGTAATCATACATTGCTATGCTCCCTGTTCTTATCACTGTTTAACAAAAAAAAGCGAAATCCCCAGCATCAGAACATTTATCTGAATGTTTCTTTACCCTTTTCTATCGAATATCCGACTACAAATAGCCTTGTACGAGTGTTCGAAGAGGCTTACTCTGAGCCAGATGGATCATATTTTTGGTAGCAGTGGCTTGAGGTTCATTCTTCAGGAAAGCATCTATTCTGGAAGAATTTATGCAGCAATTTGGGCCTATGAACAGCAAGAGAAGAAGAGAATCATTCAAATCAATATTTGATGTATAATTTTCCTTTGTTGATTCTTCGGATGAACGAGCCGTTTTTACCAGTGAAAGCATCCATCAAGTTGGAGCAGTTAATTCCAGGACTATTGCAGATATTTTCAAGAAGCTTGGAAGCTGCCAGCCTGATGAATTTCAAAAGAAAATTGTTATCTATTTGTTTCTTTAAGAAAAAGAAGAATTATGTTCTTCAGGAAAATGGTTTCCTACCCGCCTGGAATGAATTCTCGGAGGCCAAGCCAATACAATTCCTGAGAAGGGAAAACAGAAGGAAGAGAAAGTGAATAATTGGTTGACTTTATATTAAGAAGTATGGAATTCCATTTCTGGAATGAGGAAACTGAATGATTTCTTTACCTCAGCTAAGAACAAGTCAGCTGCAGCCTTGGTAAGAGGCGATGGAATCTGATTAAGATAGGCAATTGGGCTAAGCAAAGCAGCTGCTCTTAACATGTTTAACAATTTATCTTGTGCAAATGCAGCCAATGCCATTAAAGTTCCCTGAAAAATCAACAATTTTTTTGTGATATTTAGTTTCATTTTCTGGAGAAAGGAATCAGAGCCTTGGAAAGTTTATATATTTACCAGGGAATGGCCAGCATAGTAAATTTTCTGCCCTGTCTGCTTATTCACATAGTCGAAAGTAGCAGGCAGGTCATAAGCAGCTAATTCATCCCATGACCAGTTCCAATAAGCCTGCAATTACAAGAAGAAAACTTTCATTTGACTATAGTTCCCCAAGGGTTTAGCGTAGCAGCTGGGGCTAGGGGTAGGCATCAGTCTAGGAAATTCAAGAATTGAAAACTCTCTGGACCTGAATCAAGGTTTGAAGACTTTGAAATTGAAAGAATCAAATTAATTCAAATAATTTGAATCATTTGGTATGATAAACCTGAATTAGTTCGATACTAAGAACACAACCTATGCTTAACGTCATGTTCAAACCTGGTAGCTCCAGGTTTGAAACGAGTAAATTTTTGGTGGTTTTAGAAAAAGCTTCGGAAAGATTATAATGAACAGAAGAAAGAGACCGGATCGTCAGGATTAAGCGAGGTGTGTCCTTGGCTATGTCTAGTGCCCCTGGTATTACTTATCCACACATCATAGCCATTGTCGGCCAATATGAAAGCTAAAGATTCATCAGGAGAATTGAATAGCCATGTCGAACCATCCTGCCAATAAATATTAACATTACAATCACTCTATATCACCTAAGAAAATTCATGTTTCCTGCCAGAAAATTGTATTTGACAAGCTACCAAGCAGTAAACTCACCGACATCAATCCATGTTGTAACAAAACCGGTGGCTTGTCAGCTTGCTTACCAGACCTGTCAGCAGGCATTCTCTGTAAGCTAAGAATATAACCATCTTCTGTTGTTACCTGGAAAAAAAAAAAAGAAGAAAAACCTTCAACATTGTTAGCAAAACAAGGAATTGCAAGCGAAAAAAATCGCTGACAACTGTCAGGAAAGAACCAGCAAAGTTCAGATCAGTTACTTTATGTTCCTGGCAGATGTAACCTTGTGTTGCCACCATGGATTTGCATATACCATCATTGCTACCAGAACTGGAGGATAGATTGGAAATGATATCCTGATGGCTTGTGATGGAATTCAGCTTTGTTCTGGTTGCTGTAGCTGATGATAAACAAATCATAATTAGCAAAAGAGTTGAAGTAGTCAATTTGGCAGCCATTTCAAGTTATAATAATTGCTAGCTGGAGAAGCAACCTTCTATCATGCTGCATTTTATAGTTGTACCCAGAAATCCATTACAAAACAAAAGACATTATTAATTATATGTATCTATTAGTATAAGAAAACATTAAATAAATAGTTATATCATAAACAAGTTATATTTATTGTAATTTAAAACAAACACATAATATATATATCATTGATTATTGATATGAACATGATTAGAACTCTTAAATTAACAATATTTGAGTTTGAAAAATGATCATTTAACATTGTTTTTGGGAAAAAGAAAATTTCTTTAACAGCATGCTGAAGTTGACGCAGAAATCGTTGCTTATTTTATTAAAGGCAAATGAGCCGTTAAGGCAATAGGCGGATTCGATTGGATACCGTAAATTCAACATTCTCTTTAGTTCATTACGTTGGCCAAGCTGATGTAACAAAAAGAGTAAGAGACAAGTTACAAGCAAAGCTACAATCGACGATGTTGACAAGATTCATGTATGGCCAATACTTTAGAGTGTGAACAAACATGCAATTTCAGGAGAAGTGTCGTAAAGACAAACTAGGAGCTACCACATTTGGGTT